>BPLR01014676.1:0-67913 GCA_021605095.1 Caerostris extrusa
TATAAAAACCTTGTTATGGAAGTAATACAACAGTAATTTGAGTCTTGATATGAATTCGCAGCGAATTCAATCATAACTGTTAGCTCTGCTTGATCACCTTTTATTTCAATGAAAATGTAATACAATTAACCCATATTTTCTTTTCAATTAGTATGTGAAAATAAAACTTTCTATCGTACATTAGTAAAAAGGTTTATATGCAAAACAGTATTTTTTAAAAGAACAATATAAATAAAATCTTGAAAAAGTCATGCATATCTTGCCAATTTTACAAAATCCCAACATATATAAAGCATTATTTAAATTAACCATAATCTTATAAAGCAAAATTAAATTTATAATATGACAACTATCCAAGTGTTTGCCAGCTGTATTAGACCAAAAAAATGTATAGTATTCATATGTTAAATGAAAATCCGAAAGTAAAGAAATCCATGTGAGTAAACAATTAATTATGTTATGCAAAATAATGGATGATATTACTTGTTTGAGATATAAAAAAGACTAGATATCATGATTAAGAAAGGTATGGTAAGTGCACTGACCTAATGTTATATAATTTATTTAAGATAATAAAATTACAGAGATAGAAACATTCAATTAATTATTTTTTTTTAAAAATTAACAAAGCATTTAAAAAATAAAAATATTAAATTTTAGCTTTTATAGTGTTTAACATTCATTTTGAAATTTTTATTCCATCTTGTAAATAATTTTTAAACATGCATAAAACATAAATAAAAAAAAATACCTTAATCAAAAAAAAAATATCGAAAAATTGAAACTTGAATTAATTTATTGGTTCAATTATTTTTCATAGAAAATGGTTCACCTGTAATTTTTCCAAGTCAATATTAGAAAAGTACTATTTATAACATTTAATTTATCAATGCATTTTTTTAAAATAAATAGAAATATAAGCTATATATTACTATTTATAAATTGTAATAAAGTAATTCACAGTTACTGAAAAAAGTGCCAACACTAAGATGTTAAAGTAAAGAACTTTAAAAAAATGTTAGAAAATTAAATTTTGTATTATTAGACCAGGAATAAAATAACTTAAAAAGTAAATAAATAAGTTTCATCTGTTAAAATTAAATACCTGAATTTGCTTGAAAATTTTAAACACATAAAAAAGTCAATCATTTTACATAAAAATTTTAGAAATATAAAATATGAAAGAAACACATAACAATTCTAAAGCATTAACTATGATGATGATGATGATGATAGTTTATTTTAGTATATTTTTGTAGATGGTGTATTAACGACAAATTATATTTATTACTTCCTTCAAATCAGTTTTACTCACATACTTCATTAATATAAAACACTAATGAAAATTCATATGATCCACTGACCTTGAAAGTAGCTCTTAGTCCGCAGGTAGCTGACGCTAAGTCTGAGAATGGACAGTTTGTCTAATTTGGAGAGCACACTCTGCTCAAATGGAAGAAGACTGGCTAAAGTATCTAGTTCAGCATTCAGTCTTTCTCTGTGTCTCTTACTGGGATTAGACTTTGTTTGACCATCTTTTGGAGGCACCCGAACGCTGAAAAAAAAACCATTTATTAACATTAAATGCAATTGAAACATACAACGCAAATAACTATCTTAAAATTAAAAACAATTTCATTGAAGTAAAACAGCTGTAAGCTTGCATTGTATCATGTTATTGTTTCTGAGTGATAGGCAGTTTGGTGTAAGTCATTTACCATTAGGAACAACAGATATGTAGCTCAATCTGCGTTATTAAGTAGTGCACCATGGAGATCGTGATACACTGAACCTACATTTTGCTACCACATTTTTTAACGAGCACCCTCAATAAAAGGGGTACGAACCCCTCTTACCCAATCCAGATAGAATGGCTTTCTGGCCTACAAAACTATCATGTCTATCTCAGATATGCAACGAGTTCTTTGGCTTCTGGAAGGGTAAAAGCTCTAACCAGATAGAAGGATAGATTAATTTTGCCTTAAGTTGTGATATAATTTTGAACATGTAAAGTAATGATATATAAAGTAAGCGTAATTATAATTATTATGAAAAAGTAAGCAGATATTTACTAATGTAGAAATATACACAGATTAATTTGCATAATATTGATCGTTTTGGAATAATATTCCAAATTATCATTCTATTACTGTTTGGCAATCATATTTTTGTATTCAATTCATTGTATCAGGAGAATTTAAATTTAAATTTCATTAACTAATATATTCATAAGTAACATAAACTTGTTATCAAGGTATTTTTTTGAGAATAAAATTTAACTATTACATTGTAATCCTTATATAAAACTTATAACACTAAACTATGTTTTTAAACATTTTGCTGAAAAGCATTTTTTTTCATTTAAGTTAAGTAAATAAATTTTTTACTTAACATACTTATTTAAAATACAAAAATTAATTTTTTAAATTTTATTGAAACATTATCTCAGAGAATTTATTTGAACTTATTTAAATTATATTACTATATTGTATTTCAGAACATTTTCAAAAGTATGTCTGAAATATTGTACAAAACAATTGCAGGAAAACCGATTTATATTATATACAACAGTATTATGCAAATTGAAAAGTGTGCAGTTTTTAAAAATTCTGAATACTTATAAAATGATAATAACATAATTTGAAAATATTTCTAGCTGACACAAAAATAGAAAAATAAACAAGTAATTTACAATGATTTAATTAAAAATATGAATTACTATATGCAAATTTACATTTACGAAAAATTTTTTCTCAGAAATATGAATTAGATAAAAAAAAAAACCCTCATATACTGCTTCTTAAATACCAGATTTGCTTGAAATTTGTATTGATTTCTAAAACTTCGTAAATATCTACCAAAAATGTGGTTTAAATTACAATATGACGATATTCGACAATATTTGAACTTATATGTGACCAATATCTTTAATGAATTATAAAATAAGAAATTAGTTATATGAAAATTAAATTTTATTTTACAAGCACACTTGGTTACATAAGTAGGATAACAAAACATGCCATTCAGATGCATGTAAATTAAGGGAGAAAACCATTCGAATATTTAGATCATGATATTAATGGAAACATTTTCGTTAAATGTTTAGATGTCCCCTCGCACTCAAAGCGGGAAGAATAATTGCCGACTAAACCAACTGATACGTTCTTAAGTTTATAATGACAACGTTAGACGTTATCATGTAGTAATATTGAACTTTCACGTCAACCTCTGCATTTTTATCATCTTGTTCATCTTTTTTTCTACTTCTGTCGCTTTCGATATGATGGATTGGGTACTTTTACTCTTTATTTTCCTTTCTAAAGATCTCGATGCGGAAGGGTGAGTAATTGAAGCTCTTGCGGAAAAAAAATGTATAAGAACCAATCTGAATTACATGGCAGAGCATTGTCTTGAGGGGGATTTGGAGAATTAACAGGGTTCCTTCAATGAATCGTCTCCCCCAAGTTTCAGGTTGATAACTATATTCGCAAGAGTCATTATTCGATGTGATTATTATGGATATAATATTATTTCTAGAAGATCTTTGTTAAGGTAGAAATTGAGCTAAATTTTGCTGGGTGTTATAATGTAATGAATGAATAATTCGGAAGCGTTGCTAACGGTGCTTTTAGGAATAAATCCCAATTTGAGTTTTAATTCTGTAAAAAGAAATCAATAATTGCTACTAATTTGCAAAAAAAAAAAAAAAGAGATATGATTTCTGAAATTTAAAATATCAGATTTTACTGTTTTTGTTGTTAGATAAACTTATATTTAAGAAAAAAAAAAAATATATATATTTCAAAGACTATATTTTTATTTCGAATAAAACAGTTGTTCTTAAATGGGAGTAAACCGACCCCCAGAGATACTGTGAAAATTTTGGGGTTTCACAAAATAAATGTGAAAATCTTCCCTCTTTTCCCCCAAAAATCCCCCCCTTCTTGAACTTTTTTAATAAATTTTTCCCCATGAATAAAAATTCATATTCATATTGATTCATGAATGAATAAATGAGCAAATATTTCGACTACTGAGACATCAAGTTACTAACGAACAGATTGCCATGTAGTTAAAAATATTTATGAACAAATAAAACTTTTATTTATAAATGTCCAATAAGATATTTGCTGAACTTAGTTCTGATTTGAGACTTAACAAAGGAGTTTAATATACAGTCAATAAATTCTTATTGGCTCACAAGAAAGACAGAATATTATTGCCTGTTATTGCCTGAATTGGCAAAAACAATTCTTATGCCATTTGCAACAACTTATTGGTGTGAAATCGTGTTTTTAATAATAACAAAAATAAAAACTAAACAACGCAATCACCTTATTATTAGTGAAAACACTATGAGACTTGCAAGACAAAAATTAAAGCAAGATTATATTAATTGTCCCAAAATTGGCAAGGTCACCTAATCCACTTAATTTAGTTTCAATGAGATGTCAATAATTTTATTAGTATTGTTTATTTTTTCTTTGAAAAAAAATTTATATAATGCAAGAACTACAGTCACTTTTATTCAATTTTTAGTTCTTCTGATTATTTACACAGAAGAACATGACATTTTTTCAGATTGTTTATTTTATTTATATAATAAAATATAGATTTTATAGAATTTTGTTTTTATATTTTTTTTCAGTTTGATGGGAGGAGTCATTGGAAATTTTTAAATTTGAAAGGAGATCGAGAACCAAAAAGTTCAAGAAAACTGGAATGGAAGACAGTTTGTTTTTCTGATTTTTTGAAAATCAGAAATCTATATCCCTAATTAAATATTAATAATCGCTTATAAAGCCATTATAGTCTTTCAATATTTAAAGGCAAATATCATCATGAAGATTAATAGAATAATAATAATACCTATTAAACTTCATAACTACTTTGTCTACTTTAAATCTTTTTTTTTTTTTATCTCAGCTAATTATACTAACTGAAAACAAAAATTCAAAATTAACGCGTTGTAGTGATTATGCATGTTTGTTTCTGTTCCATTATAGTAAATTTTAACTTTTTAGGTGTATTATAAAAGTTTTTAATGTTGCAATTTTCATGTTGCAGACAAAAAAAAAAGTATCTCCCTCTGTTATGTATAAAAATTGGAATTTGTGTGCAATTGTGAATAACTCAGAATTTCACAAATAATATTCTCACAGTTAATCGTGTTATTTATTCCAAAAGAATAAATTTTAACTTAAATTTTTTTCAGGACGTTTCTTAATATTTTTAGGAGCCATTTTAATCAATGGCAATATTTGTATTAATAAATTAAAAAATTATATGACAGAATGACTCCTTTGTACAATACTATTTATATGAAAAACCTTCTGATTCATATTTTGAGTATTCAAATTTGTACTATTAACGTAAATTTTTATATTTTGTGTATTAAAGTATTAAATTGAAAAGGATGATTATAATTGCGATATTATTTTTATATAACAACTTCTTAAAAAAATATCATCCTAAATATATTTTATTCCCTTAATTATTGTTTTCATTGGAATTAGAAAATTATATTTTTTAATGCTCCCACAATTCTCACTTTATTAATAAATAAAAATAGAAAAAAATTAAAGACAAGTTTTGACTTTTGAAAAATTACTATAATTTTGCTTGAATTTGTTTATTTAAATTTATTCTAAATATTAATAATCCATTGATTAAAAATTAATGCAAAATAAATCTTAAATAGCAGAAGAATTGAAAGCTTAAAAAGTTTTGAGAAATTGAAAAGCTGTAGAATTTTTTTTTTTTTTTTTTTGACTTAAATCAAACGGCTGAAATTTAAATAAGAATTTTTTGTATCACACATTACATATAGAATATATCGCTGTATTTTGAATTTAAATGCGAAAAGCATCTGAGCTCACAATATGGATATTTAATATGCTTAATGTTTCTTGTTTTATTATAAGATTAACAAGAATTTTAATATCATATCTCTTAAAATCATAAATTTTCAACAAAATTTTATATTTGCTTTCTTTGGAATGGTAAATTACAAGGTTCCATAAGCAAGGTGTTTGTTCCATGAACTTCAATGAATATCAATGAAGCCAACCATGAAACCATGAACTTCAATGAAAATTCATGGAACAAATTCAACAAACAACATTCTTCCAGCAGAATGAAGGTTAAGAATTATTATATTATTTTTTATTATTATTATTTCATTAGGGTATTATTTTAAATAAGCAAAAAATATATTTAAAAAAGGAATCAGGTTTAGTGAAGCACTGTGAATAAAATAAAAATATTATACCAGAAAGAGACTTTTAAGTAATGTTATCGCTGGGCAACCTAAATGAGAAGGAGTAATTTCACTATATTTTATTGATCACGAATTCAATTAATGTTACCATAATTAATTGAATGTTTATTGCAAAAGCCTAAATTTAAGAAATAAGATATATATATAAGGAATTAAAAATAGGAAATAAGGAAGAAGTTACCTTTTTTCCTAATCCACCTTATAGATTGGCTAAAATCCTTACTTACTATGGATACCTGGTTAAGATTAAGGCTCTATTAAGAATTTATTTTATAAATCTAGTTAATCGGTATGATATTTGAAATTTTATTTTTCAAAAGCATTCCTTTAAGAAAAAAAAAAAGATAAAATTTAGTTAAAATTATCAACTATATTGCGCTTTTTTTCCCGACAATCACGATTTTTTGAGGAGTTAGTGCTTGAGTTCACATATATTACTTGAGTACAATAATGAAGTAAATGAGTTCGTTAAGGTTCTCATAATATAAGAAAGATATGTGTGTGTGTGTCTTTCATGGTCTTTCATGGAATAAAACACTTTGAACGAATACTAATTTGTAGCGATACTTTAGAAATGATGGCATTAAACATGCTATATATTTCTCTTCTCAGAGAACGTATCTAATAACTGTCTAACATATCTAACCAGAACAAAAACATAATTTTTTTCACTTTCCAAGAAAATAATTATTTCCCGAATAAAATAATAGGACATCTCGTATTATCAAAAGTAATTTTGATTTCAACTCTTAGTCATTTTATGTTTAATTTTTTTTTCAAAATTGAAAATAAATTTAATTCTTGATTGTAGATACTGAATATTTATAAGAACTCAGAAAATAAAGAACACATGTGAAGCTTATATAAATTAAAATTAAAAAAAAAATTTTTTTTCTTCTCCCGAGACTGAAAATCATACTGATAAGACTGATAAGTTCAATGTTTTGTTGAAAGAAACCGTCATTTCTTGATGATTTTGCATTCTATTCATTAATTTTACATTCATTTATAGTATTTACATTCTATATAGAACGTTAAATAAATAGCAATTTCAGTTCGTTAACTAAGAAAGCTATGATTTTATCTAAAAGATAACAAAAAATAATTATAAACAGAACTAACTAAACAAATTAAACACTCATAATTTAACAACAAACTGCCCTTTCATTCTTTAGTTCAATTATCCATAAACTGACTAAAAGTCTTCGTACTAGTTTAGTAACCACTTTATTATTGCTTAACCACTTGTAATAAAATTAAACGAACTGTCATAAAATAAAAATTAAAGCCATATTTGAAAAAAATCAAATAATCTCATATCATTAAAAATTGCAAATACTAATTTTAATAGAAATCAATACATCATTGTGATTTTTAGAGACGTAGTTTTAAGAAGTGGAATCAATACAATATTATAATGCATCTCGTCAATGGCAATGGGCATTTCTTAAAGGAGTACATATGCAACTAAACTGTTACAAAAACTCCATATCTTAAAAGTAATAAAATAAGAGAAACCAAAATGATGGTGCAGCACTAGAGGTTTAAAAATTTGAATTAAAATTAAAATTAATTAGTTAAACATAATAGAATTTTAGAGTAAAAACTATGGTAAAAAGAATTAAAATTAAAAATTAAGGTGTAAAGATACAGAAGAAACAATTAGGGTCCATCGCATGTGCTATCCTAAAAATACAGCAGAAAAATAGAAAAACATTTTAGGTACAAAAAAATAGATTAAGATTTAAAAAGATGTTAATTAAAATAAAGATAATTTAATAAAAGGTATTAAGAGTTTAAAATTAAAACAAAAATAAATAAAAACTAGAAGAGACATTCGTAGCTATGTTTGGTTTGGTTTGGTTTGGTTTATCACTCTACGGTCACATTTTACACACTTTGAGCTAATTAGACAGGGACCTACAACTAAGCGTTGATTCCGAAATACTGACAAAAATCCATGCCACTACCAGGATTCAAATCTGAAGCCTGTGATGCCAAAGCGCTAGCCAATTGGCCATCAGGCGGCTCGCTAGCTAAGAGTAAGATAAGAAAAAAACCGACCTTTGGTGTCACAGGTTTTAAACTATGTTTATAAGAAAGCGCAATAAACCATGCATTTTAATAATACCTAAATAAATCAGTACAACATGAATAAATCACACTGAATTTGACTAGGACACATAAATTAAACGAGCATTTAAGGCTAAGATCTAAAATAGCACTGGCCCAAACATTTTCTATCTTAAAAGTTTAAAATTAAAGTTTAATATTAAAAGTTTAAAATTAAAAGTTTAATATTAAAAGTTTAATATTAAAAGTTTAATATTAAAAGTTTAAAATTAAAGTTTATTATTAAAAGTTTAAAATTACAACAAAAATAAGTAAAACTAAAAGAGACACTCTTTGGCTATGACTAAGACGAGAAAAATGGCCTTTTGGTGTCACAGGTTCAAACTATGTTTATAAGAAAGCACAATACCATGCATTTTAATAATAATACATAAATAAATCAGTACAACTTGAATAAACCACACTGAATTTGACTAGGACACTTAAATTAAACGGGTACTTTAGTCTAAGATCTAAAATAGCACTGGCCCAAACATTTTCTATCTTAAACTCGTAACCCAAAGCAAAAGAAATCGTAAGAAAACTCAACTTTGTGAGCGGGTCCCAGCAATTTTGTGACGAAAAGGGTGGCGTGACAGATGCAAGTCAATAAATATCTCGGAAAAGGAGATTCCTGAAAGGCGTAAACGCTTGGAGGGTGGGAAAAAACGCAAAACCCAGGGGGTTCGAAGGCATGAGATGTTTATAACGACAAAGGCAGAGATCGTGAGGTGTTTATGGGACCGACAATGAGTTACTGCGCAGTTCCGAGATCTCCCTCAGCAATTGAATTCGTCGGCATTTTTTCCAAATGTTCCGCTCATAAATGATATGCACGTTTCTGCATTGTTATTACCAGACTCATAGAAACATTTAGACATTAGTTATAAATTTACGCGGAATTTAGATTCGGCACTAAGTAGAAGTATTGTTAAATATGATTAATCACTGTATGTTAGAATATTAAGAAAGGGTATTCCACTTATGTATAAGCAATGCAGAAAATTATTTGCTTATTTTATTTTAACATATTTTTTAAATATGAAACTTAATTTGTATTGAAATTTAATATTGAGAATCTATTTATTTCCTGATTTCGTTAATGACTTGTTACAAACTCATTATGTTGTCCATAAAAGCTACAAATTGTAGAGCAGAAAGTGTGTAATGATCTAATATGGCATTCACACACAAAACTTCTAGTTCTGAACTGTCATTAAGTAAAAAGTTACAGCATTACGATATTTAAATAGATAATTTGAAACAAAATAGATTATTTTGAAACAAAATTTTTAAAAGAAAAATTTCAACCTTACGTAACTCTACTGACGATTATATTAAGTTTCATAAATAGCAAATAAAATAATCAGAAAATAATAAGCAAAATTGACTAAATAAAAATTGACTAAAATAAATTCAGCGATTAAATGAACGAAATTTAAACCTATATTAGTGTTGTTTCAGAACGTACATTTAAAATAGAGTCGTTTTGCTTGTTTACAGCTTTATGATAACAATATAATTCGATCAAACCTCATAGTTCTTCTAATTATCTACACAGCTCTTCTAATTTAATTGTCTATCTCTTCCATTAGAAAATTGAAATGAGTAGGAATCATACAGATCTTGTAGAATTTTCTGCGATAAAATTAGTTCTTTGTTCCTTTGTTTTTAATGTATCGCCTTAAATGCAATATATATATATATGACGGCTAATAAAAGAACCATACGATGGGAAATACCAATATCAAGAATGGGTACAATGGAAACTTTTTTTATATGGTCTACATTTAAGAACAATGATGGGATTCTTTCAATAAATAAAACTTCAAACTATAACATATAATCTTTTCTTAATCTCTAAACGAAAAATTTTTGATTAAAATTTAAAATTACTGTAAAAGGAAGGATCGCGAGTAAAAATGTAATTTTAATTGGTAAGATCAGGGTAGCATAATGATTGTTTAAAATTTGACAATTATTTGACAATTAAGAAGTTTCATATGAAATAAATCTCTGATACACGCAGGGAGTGTAATATTAATCAATAGAAACATTAAAAATCTCTATTTGAAAAAAAATGTCTAACATCCAAAAGCTGAATTGAAATTTTAACTTTATTTAATAAAGACACGTAAAAAAGTCTTAGAGAATACTAAAATAGGTTGATGTGTTCTTTAGGATGTTTCTGTGGAATATTAAAATGTCATATCTGGTTTATATAATAAAGAAGGATTAGACATAAATTTCAATAACTGGTTTACAGTTTCTGATAAAACATTAAACAATAACTATCATTCTTCATACCTACACTTTAAATGTTTTTTTCTAAGAAAAATAGAGATACAACAAAAGGTTTTCTTCAAATGTAAACGTTTAAATATTTATGTTAAAATTATTGCGAATCTATTCAGAGAAAGATGGAGCAACTTTACTCTGCTAATAAAAAAATAAATGAATTCATTTTTAAAAGCACAGACTATAACAATGAAATAATATTTCTCGGTTGTCGTCGCTATATGTCGCTCGGATACCGTCTGCTTTGGGAAAAAATTGCAAATGAAAAAATCTTCATGATAAATAATTTCAAATTTTACATTGATTCGCAAAAATCTGATACAACAAGCATATGGCGAAAATGTTTCACCACAATTAACAGAATTTTGGTGGAATTTTAAGTGGAAGATTTAAGAAAGAACGTATTTCCTTTTTTAAAGCAAATTGGTTTGGTGCTTTTGCTCACAGTTAACTAAGCAAAAAAATCTTGAATTATTAAAATCACCAAAATACTGTTATCGTAATAAAATAATTTTGCCATTTGATAGTTGTAACATGTCATAAGTTTCTATAGTATACTTTAGCAAACAAATGCAAAATTTGAAAGTTGTATAAATCTCCTCATGAAAATTTCATTTTCTTAAGGCGAAAACAGAACTCTTAATATTTGTGTTTGATTGCAAATACATTGCCAAAATTGTGTTTGATTGTAATGCATTGCCGATTTGCTTAATTTTTTCCTCAAACAGACGATTTCCGAGTTAAATGAGAAGTTTTAATCTTTATTCTAGTATATAGTCTGCGTTTTTAAAAAATAAACATGTTTGTTCTCAATTTTTTTGACTAACCTTCGTATATTTGCTTATTATGTGTCTGTAATGTCTTCATTTAATGTTTGATGAGGATCAACAAAATATGCTGTTATGTGTTCATTATTTCACATTTCTAAATTATGTTGCATTAATTTTTTCATCCTAGATTACACGACTTTTTCATTTTTCTTACTTCAGTTTCTTTGAAGAAAATCAAACAATAAAAATGTAACAAAAAATAAATAGCACTGAAAGCTGCATTATTTATGGAAAAGAAAGTCCATTAAAAGACTAAGCACAAAGTAATATATATATATATATATATAAGAAATTCGTGTAATTCTTCAAACTTAAGCCATTTAAGGAGGACACCAGCAAATAATAAGAATTTGAATGATTGTCAAGTTGAAAATGAAAATTAAATAAATGGTTAAAGTATCTATTTTAAATTAAGTGATTAAACGAATTATAAATTTTAATATCTTATTAAGAAATTTCCTCTTGAATAGCCAGACAGAAATTTAAGACTTAAACGAAGTGGATCAAATTTCCGAGGCCTTTGTATGTATGACAGAACATTAGTTAAGCAAGTCTTTTCACATTACTCTCACGTAAAACGCGCATCTTCAGTATAGCAAATTTATTATGGTAATCCTTATTTGTGATGCTTAATTGTTTCTAACTCGCACCTCTGGCACGCACTTGAGCAACATTCATTCGTTCTTGCCTTCAGAGAGTAGGCATTTTGTAATGTATGGCAATATTCGATGGGGAATTTTTAGCGTAAACGAAATAATAATTTTGGAATTCAATTTCGAGAAATTTTCCAATCGGTTGCGTATGTAAAGTTTTCGATTATTGTCTATTTCTCTTTAAAATTGAGTCATTTACTTAAGTTCCATTGAAGTATACAAATTGTAATATTCCGTAAACTAATCAAAATTATTACAGCAAGCAAAATATCAGAACACGCCTTTTTATAGATGGGAGCCTTGATTTTTCTCTTATGAATGAAACAAAATGTCCGCCAACAAGTAGCAGAGAGAAGCAATGTCTTCCATGAGATCTTATAGGGTAATTTTTTACATTTGCGAGATGTATGAAAACAACTCGATTACTTCTACTATATAGACTAATTGTCCCTGTGAAACGTTTACAAATTCTGCCACAATCGCCATCGAATCTTCTCGTTTCTGAAAACAGTGATAGCAAAGCACGTTTTGTGTCGGTTTGAACCGGTAACTATTTTTTACGATTGGCCTACGAATCGAGCTATAAAAGTTTCTGGTTTATAGATTGTTTATTATTATATGCATCAGATATAAGAGCAATGTATTGGCTATAACTTAATACATGCATTAGGTATATGAACAATGCATTGGGTATAAGTTAATATATGCAGGGGGTATAAGAACAATATGCATTGAAAGATCGTGTTTATATATAAATCAAGTGCTATGTAAAAGTATTAAGCATATATAGTATTCAGGTCATTTCAGGGGATCAGGATTTGTGTGCCCGCAATTTTAATAAGAAAAACTTTATTATTATTATTTTTAATAATATTTATCCTATAACTATACTTTCCTTTCCCTAGTAATATGAAGGTAATGAGATTGTAAGGAAAATTGAATAGCCACTGATCTTGAAAGATGAATTAAGCTTATTGAATATTCTTATAACAGGGAAACCGAATATTATTAAAGGATTAAGTTCAAAATATTCATTTTCTAAGACCAGTTTATCTAAATTGTCATTAAAACTACTAAGCTATTTGGGAACAGTAAAATGGTATATTCATATATTTTAAGTATCCGTAAATCAGGAATAAAACACAAGATAAAATAAGAAAACATTTAACAAAATGCCACCCAAATTGTGTTTAAGAGTTTATCCTTTCACTAGAGTTATATGCACAGGGCGGATATAACCTAATGAGTTATATACATTAAGTATAAGAACAGCGTATTGGATATAAGTTAATTAAGTTGGGTATAAGTTAATTAAGTTGGGTATATATTAATTAAGTTTATATATAAGTTAATATATGCATAGAGTGTAAGAATAATATGCATTGGGCATAATTGAATATAACATAATATTGGTATGCATTGGGTATACTAACAATATCTTTTTAATTTAGTAGTAATCAAACTAATTTTACTCCAAAAATAACATTAGATAAAATAAGAAATTATTTAACAAAATGCCACGCAAATTGAGTTTAAGAGTTTATCCTATAAATAAAATGATTTAATTGTGTTAAGAGTTTAGTTATATGCATAGGGTGCATATAATCCTAGTGAATTATAATGCACTAGGTATAAGAAGAATGCATTGGGTATAAATTAATATATGCATGGGGTATAAGAGCAATGCATTGGGTATAAATTAATATATGCATGGGTATGAGAACAATGCATTGGGTATAAATTAATACATGAATGGGGTATAAGAACAATAAGCATTGGACATAATTGGATATAAGGTACAATATTGGTATGCATTGGGTATATCATTTTAAATTAGTACTAATCATTCTAATTTTACTCCAAAAATATTTTTGTTGGATATATTTCAACTCTAAAAAGTAAAAGAATCATAATCTGTCTAAAAATTATAATTTGGGAATTGGTACGAAATTGTTTTAAGAAATCTATAAATAAAGTTAAAAGATGATCTAAAAATACATAAAAGGGTTAATAATCTTCCTATACCTCAGATCCACATTAAAAAGAAAAAAAAATTTTTACATTTAACTAAAAAAATAAAGTTTTTTTGTTGTTATTACTTTAACGTATAATTATTAAACAGGAAACTCAATTCAAAAAGGTAACCATGAATTTAGATTTTTTTTAATTTTTCACAACTACAAGTATTATAGTACCCAAACATTTATTTAGTAATTTATCTCAGTGAGAAAAAAAGACTGTTTAGTATTAATTATAAATTATAAATTAACATAACTGTAAAACTTGACAGCAAAATTATTATCACTGAAATACTTCTATTAATTATTTATAAAAATAAATATATAAACGTAAAATTAATTTGAAAACCATTATTAATATATCCTTAGCTTTAAGAAAACAAAAGAAAATGAACTTTAAAAAAAGTTGTAATAGCGGTCTCCAAGAGAAATTATCAAATAAATTTTGAGGTTCTCATCTAGTCTTGAATTATTAGTAGAAAGAAAGGATTAAAATGAAAGCAAAGGAAAATTAATCGCTGTAAAACCTGTTTAAAGATGGTACTATTCGCATTGACCTCCGTAAGCTAGAACAATATGGAGAGAAAAAAATTTAAAAATGAATCTCACGCTTAGTTTATAGATGAAAATGCCCCCACGATTTGACAAGGTTGTGGTTCTTGTGCAAATTAAAACTCTCCAAACAATGAAAAATGTTCTTCCAAATTGCGCTTTTGAACAAGCACAAAACCTGGTTAAATTTTAAAGGGAGGGGGAACAGAGATTGAGAAAGAAGTAAAGAAGTAGAAGAAGAAAAAAATGTGTGCATCTCCAACAAATTTATCTTCTTTCTTTTCTCTTAATAATTAAACAAACTTATTCGTGACTAAAGATAATAAAATGCGTTGATTTGTGGCTAATAACACACTCGTAAAAATTTTTCGTTTCTTTCTTTCTTTATTATTTTTTTTTTTTTTTTCATTTGCTTAAAATACAAAGAAAAAGAGATGACCAGCGAAATGGTTGTTAAATTAATATTCCCATAAAAATACATTTCTCAAGGTGTGTTAATCAATATACGACGATTGCTGTGAAAAGAGTTAAAGCTTATTTTATCTATAAAGAACATCATTGTCGTTTTAATTCTACAATTTAAAAGGATTTAACTGTTATACTGCCTATAAAAATAAAGTTTTGATATTTAAACAGTTACATACTCTACATTTTCTAGATATCTAGTAATTCAGAATATAATGATAGTTTGACGACAATAGTTGCAAAATAACAGAAAGATAAGTGGCAGTGCCACTTTCTTCGCTTTATTATAGTGGCCCTAAAATATTAGATTTATGAGCATTTTTAAATACATTTTGCTAAACGCGGGCTAGCTGCAAGGATGTTTTCCTAATATAACTTGAATATTCCACTTTTTTTCCGTTCTGAAGACTTCTAGAAATCATGAAATGAAAGCAAAATTATCATTCGTATGCTGAGCAAGCAAATAGTTTTAGAACAATTTTAACAGAAATGTTACCTTAAATGCATGGTTACATTAATACAGACGGAAATTTATATTGGGACTACAGGAAATTTTATGCAGACGGAAGAATATTACTAAAATTATATTTGTAAAACAAAAACTATGATTATAATATCAACAAAAACTTTTATTGTAAGAACAAGCTGTAATTAAAGTAGAATATGAAAAGTGAAAAGTATTTAATTTAAAGATAGCAATCAATATCATTGAAATTAATTTTTATGAAATAAAAATTGTTTCAATTGTATTATGAACGTTTTTACTAGTATAATTATATTTTAATGAAATTGGAAATAACAACGCTTTTTATAATTTCAATTTAGTAATCAAATTTAATAAAACTGGTTAAAAGTAAACATCTATGAATTTCAAAGAAAATAAATCCATCAAATTAGAAAAAAAATTTTAAAAATTCATGAACCAAAAAAAATTTTAAGAGAATTATTTCTTGTTTCATTACTTCTTATTTTTTATACATTTTATTATTTTTATTAAAATTTTTAAATTTTAGTTTAAAAACTTTTAAGATTTTTTTTTTTTTTCATGTGTATTTTAAAATCCATGCATCTCTGCATTTAAATATAATGAATTTATTTCATAGGGTAATTTTACAGAAATTGTGATTTAAAAATTTTAGAGTGATCATCCTTTCATCAAAAATCTGTTTAACATAAAAATTTTCTCCATAAAGGAAAAAAAAAATTATGTAGAAAAAAAATACTTAGGGAATCGTATATTTGAATAATATTATCAATTACCTAATATATTTTAACATGCTATTATGCTAGTTTGTAAGAAGAAAGAAGCGCAAAAACTTGAAAGGTCTAATATGTGAATTTGACAGAAAATAGATATTCTTTGCCAGACTTCTAGATTAAGGCTCTGTGAAAGGAAATAACTTAATGTATTTCTTCGATGTTGGTGCATAACTTTAAAATTTTCTCTCTTTAAAGTAAGCACACGTAACAAAATAATTAAAATAAGTTGCTTTTTTTTTCTTCAACTCCTCTCGCTATGCATATTTGCTAACACGCACTGAAATTAGGAAAAAAAAAAAATCATAATAAACTCTTCCTTAAATGAAAAAAAAATCCAACAGAGTAAGAACTAAGTATGCGGGAACTTAAAAAAACAATAAAGGAAGAGGCGAAACTTCCGTGGAGTTAAAAAATAAGTGTAATATGTCTATAAAAGTGGCAAATTTGCAGTAGCGTATAAATATCATACGAATCGAAAAGTTTCTTTTTTTTCTTAATATCTATACAGCTGAGAATCAAAAATAAAAACACTTGATACAAAATAAGCTTCAAATAATGAAGTTAAGTAAAACATGATATACAGCTCTAGTTAGCGAAATTTGCCAACCCATTATATAGCGGTCAGCAAATAAAGGTAATTATTATTATTACTTTTTTTAATATCGATACATCGCAGACAGAGAAAAACGAGCGAGAAAGATTGATAGCTCGATTACATAGATAGATTAGATAAGGGCATCGTAGTTCTTTTCTATCCGTGCTACAGTTTATGTGTGTACCAAGAGTACACAAAAAGCCTCGGACTGGTGCTGTTGATTCAGTTGTGCTGACGAAGACAGCAGAGCAAATGCGTCATGCTATGAGAGTCGAACGAATTCGATGTTTGCTCTCATCATACAGATCAGTAAAAAGGACTCGAATGATCGGCAATACAAGAAAAGAAAATTCCCTCCAAAATAATAAGAGGGAATATCATTGAGGCTTGGCTTTCATATCAAGAGGCACTGATCACGCAAGCTGTAATTTTTGGTGTGCAGCTTTAAGGGTCAGTTCCTCTTCAACAAAATCTTATCAGTTATGGTATACCATAGCTTTGATAAAAACTCTACAAAAATCTAATACAGCTTAATATTTTCTACTTTATATTTCAAATGTGTAATTACTTATTCAATAAATTTGCTTAAAAGTACTTATATTAGTACGTGATATTACAGAATATTTAATTTGAACGATATAAATTTTATTAAAAATGAAATACCGTATGTTTCCGTGCATAAGCCGAGAATTTTCAGAACTTTTTAAAGCTCAACTGCGGGGATCAGCTAATATACGGGTTTATTAGCCTGGCAAAAAGCCGGCCACAAGCGATAAAGGGCTAATTATAGAACGCTTTTATTTCTTTAGTTTATATTTCATAAGTTTATGAAAAGCGAGTTATTTGCTTTATGAAAATGATTTGTTTTGTTTTTGAAATTGTTTGTATTGTTGATTTGTTGCGTCGTCGCCCAAACGAAAAGTCTAATGTTGGAGAAATTTTCGTCTGGTTAACTGAAAAGTACCAAAACGTATACCGAAAATAATAATAGAATTAACAATGGAAAAAGAAAATTACTTTAATTCACTTTTGAAGTGTTTTTAATGCAACATTTATACAAAAAGAAAAAGAAAAAAAGTCATATGGATCCTTCAAAGTCTGAGTCAGAATCCTAGTTTCCGGATAATTTGTCAAATTTGCTTGCACACGTTCTCAATGTCTGAATGCATATCAACATCAATGCTTTTCTTATTAGAATTTATGACCTCTTCATACATATATTCGGTTTTTTTTTTTTTTTTATTTCGGTCTATATACGGGTTTTGAAATCTGAGTAAACTTTTTGAAGAAAAATGCAATCTCGGTTTATACACTGATCGGTGTATATTCGAAATATACTGTTTAGTTCAGTTAAATAATTAAATTAATAATAAATAAATTAATTATTATTATTAGTTAAATAATATCTTCAATTATGTAAGAAAATATTTTCATTGCATTTTATTTATAATAAAATTATAATAAAAGCAATGTATATATATATTAAAGTTAATCGTGATAAACAACACATCCAAGTAAGTATTTTTAAAGTAACAGCAATATAATACAACTCACATTAATCTTTTGCTAAAACTGATATTATGGAAATTTTAACCTGTGCTTCTTTTCAGCCCAATTAAAAGGCGGAATTAAAAATCGCTAGAGGTTAAGATTCAATGATTAAATTCAGTAATAATGAATGAATTTAAACCGTCAGAAATTCTTACGTTGAAGAATTCTAATCATTGTTAAGTGTTTTATAGGAAATAGTAATACAAATATTTGTATAGGGAATAAAAAGAAAATTTGAAATTATTCCATTATATTATTAAAATTTGTGTGTTTTAATATTATTTATATTATTATGAATAATATTTATGAATATAAATTTATGATATACAACTTTTTAAAAAATTTAAAACATTTATATAATTTGTAAACAATGAAATTTTTATTTTTGTGAATTTTTTCATAGCATAAAAATATTTAAAAAGTTAAAATTACTTATAAAACATTAAAATATAATAACAAAGAAACAATGAATTATTTTTACCTTTTTGTGAGATTTTTGTATCATAACATAAAAAAATATCTTTAATAATAACGCAAAATTCGAACCATAATATAAAAAATCCATCTAAAAAAAAACTATAGTCCAAGCATATACCAAGGGACATCGAAGAAATTTATAAAATATTAAAATATAACAAAGACAATCACATTTGATTGTAGTATAAAATATTTTGACATCATAGTCTAAAATGTAAATGAGTGAATTTTTGTATGAGTACACTTTTGAATTATAAGAGATTTTAACTACATCTTTAATAATACATGGTAATCAACAAACTCGTAACTGATGTTTAATCAAATTATTTCCTTTAATAAAAAAAGGCTTAAATCCAAGCATAAACCAATCTTGGTTCACTACTTGATTCAACCAATCAACAAATTCAAATATTCACAATTCACAAATTCAAATATAACAAAAACAATCACATTTGATTGCAGTATAAAATGTTCTGACATCTAATCTATTCCATGTAAAATGCTTGAATTTTTGTATGAGTACACTTCTTGAATTATAAAAGATTTTAACTACATCTTTAATAATACATGGTAATCAACACACTTGTTACTGAAGCGTAATCAAGTTATTTCCTTAAATAAAAAAGGCTCAAGTCCAAGCAAAAACCAAGTGACATCGAACAAATTCAAATATCGCTCATGTGACACTTTTTTCCCTTCGCTCTTTTTTGAACGAGCTTTGAAAACATCTTTAGTGACATCTTTACAAGTGACAAAGGGTGTATGACATGTCAGGAATCTACCACACAAGGCTGGTCGGTTTGTGTGTGTGCAGATATATCGCCACAGCTCGCTGAATCCGCCCAACAGTTCTCTAGACATAAAGCCATATAGCAAGGTCAATCATGTTTTTGCTTTTGTCTAAGGATGCGAATACATAAAAACAGAGAACGAAAGAAAAAAAAAAAAAAAGAGGAAAAAAAAAAGTTTTGGGGGTTATGTAGAGATTTACGATCAAGTTACGCCTGCGAGGAGTTTTCAGCAGTCGCTCTAAGGTCATTGAAATCGAAATTATTTTGGTTTTTTTTTATTTTTGTGTACTTCTATTACAAATACGTTGTAGGTCACAGTGGTAGCGAGCGAAGTTCAATGGCAAGGTTAGCTTCTGTATATTTACATCTTTTATCTTTGTCCTTGTCAACATAAACACGAAGAAATCGATTATTTTTAAAGTAGTGTTCTCTATGCAGTAAGCAATATTTGATTAACTTTCGGTTCATAATTTCTGCTATTAAGCGTATTCCTTATTTATATAAATATTATTTAAATAAATAATTGTAAAACAATTCTGTAATGCTATATTTCTCAAACATAAACATTAATTACTAAGAACAGAATTATGATAAAATATTGCATTTCAAATTTGAAATTTATAATAATTATTAGGGGAAAAGTTCATTTATCTGGAGTAATTGACGATAAATTTCTATTTCACATTTTTTATTTTTTACTTTCGATTGTAATTTATGTTATTAAGAGTATTTTCATTATTTTCTACTAAATATTTAAATTAATAATTTCAAATTATTAATTTAAATATATTATAGTAGTAGGATTGCTTTGTGAAATGCTAAGTGTGTTTGTATGATTGCTAAAAACAGAATTATGATGAAATAATGCATTTTAAATTTGAAATTTATAATATTTAATTAGAGGAAAAGATATTTATCTGAAGTAATTGATGGTAAATTTCCATTTCATATTTTACAGAATATTCACTAAAGTTATTTAATAATAGTGTAGAAAAAATAGAAACATTTTATCCATACATACACATTACAGCCTCTAGTTCAAGTGTAACTCTTTGTTATTTATAAATGTAAATTAATGGAACACATGATATCAAAAATTGATTGTTTAGAAATATCATAATGTTCAGAATAAAATATCTCAATGTTAGGAAATTCAGATATTACTAATTATTTTCGAATTTAGCTAGTCAAAATCCATTTTGCTTTTAGCATTCATTAGATGCTCAAACTATCGAATAATTCAATTATTAATTGTAGTAAAAAAAAAAAAAAAGAATAGCAAAGTATAAAAAAAAAATGTACTTTTATAAAAAAAAAATCATAACTTTCATTCAGTTATCAAAAATTTATTAAATGAACCCTGTCTTTTTTTATCAAAAGTTTTGTTGTATCACTGTATATGCAACTTGTTTATATGCCAGTGTCAATAAACGAAGATAAAAGAAATCATCTGAAAAAATTTCTATACATCCAATTCTGTGTACATTAATTTGATTTTCTTTATAATTTAAATGTTCAAATTTAATATTTATTAATTTAAAAATGCATACGGAAAACGAATGAATATTTTATTCAAATGGTTAGTTTTCTGATAAAAAATATTCACTCTTGTCTGAGTTTTTTGTTATTTTGTTTCTATAAAAATTACTAAATTATATTTCTTAAATATTATTAGAAATTTTATGCTGTCAATCTTACACCAGAAAACCAAAATGAACCTTCAAATAAGAATTTTAATTTCAACCAATCTCCAGTACATAAATTTAAGAAGTCTGAGACAATCATGAATAACATAATGAACTGTAAATATGCTGCTATATTGGCCTAATGGAACCTACTTTTACTTTTGAAATAAAAATATCTGTTGCGCGTGGGTATTCCTCTTGGTCTGTTTTTCTTTTTCTCATGACTATAGCATGTTTTCTATAAGCCCGATTATTAGGATATGAAAAACATACTTTTGTGTTTCTATTTTGGTTGCATTTCCATACTTTTGTGTTTCCATTTTGTCACAATACTAAAGTAAAGGTAAAGGTCGCACGAAAATGAACATTGAGTGCGTGTTTACTGAAATCGAAACAGAACGTTAATAAAGAGTCGATCAATTGCCCAAATAGTTTCATACTAATGCATGAACTTGAATGCATTTCTTGACACCCAATCATAGTATTAATCCACTGAGATTCATCTTTAAGGAATTTTGTTTGACATTAAAGTGCAAAATAAAGTTGAACTTTTTTTGTTCTTCACTGCAGATATACTTATTTAATTGAACTCACCATAATAGCCGATTTATGTGAACAATTTGCTTCCCCGTTAATGTTATGTAAAACCGTATATATGGTTTAATTATGCTGCATGATTACTTAATTTATTTCTAAATTAAGTAATCATTTTAATATTAAATTCAAATTCCATTTAAATTTTATGAATTTAGATAGTAACTTTAGAGCATTTATGTCGTATTCTTTTTTGACTGGCGTTTGAAGCAGAAGGCCGTGTTTTTATTAAAAATCCTGAATATTTATACACAAAAACTATATCGGAATAAATAGTAATAATAAACTTCACACGATCCTTAATACAGTGTTACAGTAGCACCTTAAGATTCATGGCAGAGGACGCATCCTGTTATTTCACTTTCCTTACATGATCCACTGATGACTAAACTGGTCTTGTTGCGCGAACAAGCTACCGCGATAATTATATTTTGTCTGCCTAGTTGCAGGTGTCAAAGTGTTGTCTAGAAAATCAGAAGTTGGGTGCGAAACTCGTGACTAAACGATTTCATTGTGTATACCTTTAGGGAAGTAGTAATGGATTTTCGTTTTCATAACTGGATCATTTGGGGTCTGATGAGGTGTCGAAGATGGATCTTTTTGTCAGTTCCGGTCTCAAACCTCGTTACAGCAATGGCATGGGCGTGTTCTTTCACACTAAAGAAAGGAAATAAGATGCTGGCAAATAAACTATGGGCATTTTTTACAGGCTTATTAGTTCATGTGTTTTGCTTCTGTAGTAAATGGTCTTCGGGTTTTCCACGCCTATGCTTTTCCCCTCTTAAGTTTTCTTTGTTTTTTGCAAAATCATTTGCTGTTACAGGAACTTCTGCAGTCAAAAGAATAAACACCAATCCACTGTCTTTAAAAGTAAATAGACTTGTGCAAGTAATTTTACACTAAAATATAGCAAATGTATATAGCATTTTAGAACTAAATTCTGTGGGAAATAAATTTTAGTTTTCAAAATAAAGAGTTGTTTATTTATATATGTTTTCTAAAAACATGAAATTTTTATTGATAAAATTGAAGAAATTTTATCTACTACTCTGAAAATTCGAAATATTTTTTATTCTATAGAATGTTTATTTCATCCAGCTGAATTAATATCAATATTTGAAAAAAATTTCTTCATGGATATATGTAGTGATATTTAAATGCTTTAGCATAAACTGTTTTGGGCCCCCTTTATTGAAAATCTTCATTAAAGAAACACAATTTAACAAATAAAGACTACCAAACAATATAACTCTCTCAACAAAGAATCTGAACATACTCATAAAAAAAAATAAGAAATAATGTACAATTGATGATCTAAAAACCTTATTTAATGGTTAATAATAGTATATAATATTAATATTTGCTTTAGAGTAAAAATATATTATTAGTAAAGTATTACAATATCAGCACCTACACTTTCAAAAAAGATGAAAAATCCAAATAGGTTTATATAAATTTATTCTATGCATTTTTGTTTGAACCTTGTTATATTTTGTCTGAATAGTTGCAATTGAAAATTTTCGATTGTTGGCTAATAAAACTATTTAAGCTAAAAAGAATAAGTTAAGCTAAAATAAAAAATAAAACATAAAAATTGGTTATGTTGAAAAATAGACAGTTAATAATGGGATTAATATATCATGTCAAAGACCGGATAGTTAATTTTTGATAATTATTGAAACCATAATTTCTGCGCTATGATTCTCTTTTATTTAGTTTTTAAAAGTTTATTATTATTAAAATATCTGTATTTCGGTATCATTTCCTTTTTAAAAACTAATGCTCTAAATTATCACATTCTTTTGAAATATTTTGAAATAAATAATTCATCTTTATTGATGTCTCTTGATTTTCCAATCATAAAGGAAAATTAAATTTAAAACGAATTTTACAAGACAAAATATTTCAATTAATATCTATAGATTACTATTCTTATTATCTATTAAATATTCAGGACTTTTTAACCAGATTTGTTTATGAATATATGTCCTGCAGTCAGATTCTAAACATATATTTTTTAGCTTTGACAATAGGATTTGAAAGAATCGTGCGGTAATTTTAGCCATGCTTTATATTAAAAACTAAATAAATGTTTTACTGTATCAGTGCATTCATCTGCCCGTGTTTTTCTACAATTTATTCAATACTTCGACTGCATATTATGACCAAACGTTAACAGGAGTCAATGGCAGATAGATATGATGCTCTTACCTGAGAAGAGATCTCCAGGAGTCGTTAAGTGATGAGGGCAGGTGAGTTTTCAAAGATTATTGAAAAGGAAAAGAACGTCTGCCTAGCGTCTTAATGTGACTATAATGACACAGGAAAGGTGCAAGTACATCTCAAGTAACGAGCGCTTATGAAAAGTTGGTAGTCGTGAGCTAAAGTAGCATTTAGGAAAAGTAAGGGTATGAAGCTGAAAGCATGTCTCCCTTTCATCTGAATTGAGAGAATACAATAGGAAATTGACACCTTATTTTACATGATTTATGAATTTTCCTGTCAGTTGCTTCCTTTTTTCATGTAGTCAAGTTATCAGAGTAGGTACATTATTTTTAGAAAGAACCTTGTTAGAAAAGTGAGAAATAGTTCACTTCGCAGCATGATGGTAACTTTAAGAAAAGCGTTGGTTTAAAGTATTAACATTCGGATGATATTTAGAACAATGAACAATGATAAGACATTTTGGATTTAAAATACAATAAATGATTTGTTTATTTAATAAATGAATGAAATAATTGTTTATTGATCGATTTATCTTTAACATTTTTTTAAGCAATGAAGATCAATGTAGATGTTCATATTTAAAACAAAATTTCAATATAAACTTTATTAGTATTTTAAAAGATTTGTCTTTAAGACCGGAATAATAAATAGAAACCTATGTAACTAATTTCAAATATTTATTTTCACCTATAATAAGTGAGAAATGTTTTTTAATTAGTTACATATTCGAAATCTGCGCATTATTCGAAATGATATTTTTTAACCAAAAGTATTATAGATGGCTATATTGACTTTTGATTTTTACTTACAAAATATTTGTTGTATTTCACAGTAAGTCCATCTTGTAAAAATACAGTTTTATCAGTAGTTGAATGTTAAAAAAACGTGAAAAACTTGTAAATAATATAGTATTGTACAACTCACTTAGTAAATCTATATAAGGATACACCAAAAGATAGGAATGTGGATTAGAATACCAAAGTTGAGTGCTAGAAAATTTTTCTATTTATGAAAATAACTTTGCAAAACAGACGATGCATCATTACGTATTGCATTCCTGAAATATGTCCAATATGTAATAAATATTGGTTCTTATACATTTATTGCATTTGGAGTGCGACAGAAGCAATATTGGACATATTTCAGGAATGTAATACGTAATGATGCATCATCTGTTTTGCAAAGTTATTTTCATAAATAGAAAATATGTTCTAGCACTCAACTATGGTATTCTAATCCACATTCCTTTTTTTTTTTTTGGTGTATCCTTATATAGATATATTTTATTTATAAAACCGGCGACTGAGCTAACAATTGACACATTCCAGTAGATCTGAAAAACAGTCCAGAAATCTAACGTCATATCCATCCTTCCTCGCATTCGCCTTTTTTTCAAATCTCCACGAATCAGCATGTTTGTCTTTCGTAGGAACGCCAGGTTTAATTTATTTAGGCCTTTCCATGCAAGTCACATGATGGTCTCTTATGCAATCAGCATCGATACCGGCCCTGTTTGTCCAGCTGTTAATATGTGTCGATGATGATACGAATGGCTTTGAGAAATCTAGAATGACCCATAAATTCTGGTTAAAAGTTGTTGAAATTTCCAAAGCGGATTTTTACGTTTTAATACATTAAATTTTATTTTTTAATGCATTTTCATTGTGATTTAAGTAATCAATAACCATGGCTGACCATGATTATCAGTATTATTACCTTTTTAAATTTCTATTTTTAAGATAGACATCCAAAAATGTGATGATGTTGTTATTTTCGTTTACTTATCATTTTATTATTATTTGCTACTTACTTTTTGAAAGTAGAAATTTTTTTATTCTTGTGTGTCGTACTTATTTCATACATTTCGGTTTGAAACTTAACAAAAATCACGTCTAATATTGGACAACAATGTTTGTGAATGGAGAAGTTCTTTGAAATTAGAATTGCGGTATTTACCCCAATAAGATATATTACAAATATGATATGAGCCATAAAAAAAAAGGATTTAAATAATATTTCAACAGCACAACTTTCTATCTTTTCAAAATTTGTCTTAAATAAAAAAAAATCGTAAAGTATTTTTTAGCTGATAAGAAAATGATGGACATCGAAACTGACGCTAAAATGTGATAATAATGGGCAGAATTGAATAAAAGAAAAATGACATTTAATAATAGTTAATATTAATAACAATAATAACTACTATAATAATAATAATTATTATTATTATAACAATCTCAATAAATCGATATAGGAGAAAAAACCTATTTCGGTTTAGGACGAGATTTTAATGTAAGTAATATTTTTAAGAAGTCTTTTTATTCCGCAAATATTTTTTATGAATAACTTTAACTCTGAATATATTTTGTTTATCAGAGGATGTGCTTTAAATAACCTTAATGATATTAACATTCTGATTCCTAATCTTGAAATAAAAATAATGCTATATGTGACATATTATTAATATTTATTTGTCAATAAACAAAGGGACCATATTTAAGGTAGACGGAAAAAATTATTTGACTTGAGCAAAACTTGCATCCTGAAATTAATAACATTGATTCAAGTAGAAAGCATTGTTGACATGAATATTTTTCGCTTTTAAATTGCTATTTTTATAAGCAAGTTATTCTGAATAATCTGATAATTTTTCAATCTCTGAATGTCTATAAGTCGTTATAATCTTTTTTGTGATTTTACGAAATTTATTTAGTCTTAGTTACATAGCTATGTGCATAACATTTATACATATTCTCTAGTACAAATTTTCGTCAGTTTAAGAAGAATAGTTTAACAACGAAAAGTAAGTATAGCACTCTTATTATGTTACCCTCTTTCAACAATTCATAAAATTAAAAAAAAAAAAATTTCTAGAAATAGTCTGAGAAAACTTCGCGTGACCTTTAGTTTCATGCATGACAAAAATCCAGTCAAAATTTCAAAATCTGTTTTCGTTAAAGTTACTGTTCCATATCTAGACCAGGCTTCGAAAGAGATGACCCGTTGAACAAGAAAAACTACACTTACGAAATATTTGTCTCCATCAATTTTTGCCCAAGCAATAATATACATTTCACATATATTGCCGGTATTTCCCACAGTAAAGTCTATAACTCCATATCATTCTTAATTGAGCATATATGCAAACAAATATTGACGAACGCTCATCAAATGTATATAAACTCTTTACTTATAATAAATCACATAAATTGATAAGTTGAATGATTCACAAAAAAAAAATTCAATCTCGTTTTAATATTTAACATCTTCAAGATTTCATATATCAATTCAAGATTTCATTTTAATATGTTAAGTATATTAAAAAAATCTTATTGTAACAACACAACACTAATCAGCTTTCTGTTACTTATTTGTTAATAATTATAACTTGTTGTTTAGCATTAATTACGCATTGGAATTATCTAAATAGCGTTAAGCACTGCTCATAGATATATTAAAATGCAATATTAACAAACTTAAAATTAATAAATTGGGCTTTGCAAGTAGCATCGTTTATCACTCGTTACAAAATATATCACGTACTAATTATTATAATGATTATAAAAATTTATCAGCATTCCACCAACTCAAGTGCAACATTAGCAAACTTAAAATTAATAAACTGAGCTTTGCAAGTAGTATCATTTATCACTTACAAAATATATCACGCACTAATTATTATAATTATCATTAATCAGTATTACACAAACTCAAGTGCAAATATATTTATTAAATATTTTGAAAATGTTTAGTTTAACTCAATTGTTTAAGCCTTTACGCATTTAAATTATTTTATAAACAACTAATTTCATTGCATATAATATATATGAATTGTTAAATTTTGAAAGAAAGCAAATCTTAAATTATTATTTTATAATAAGATAAATTTAATTATCCTTTCTTTTCCCTTTATGTAGATAGTTTGTTTGATTTAGAACTGACCTACTGAGATTTTTAAACTTCAGATACTATATGTAAATATATTATCTGCTTTCAAACAATTATATACATGGCTAATCTGGTTAATATTGTGACTTATGTGATTATGTGCATATCTCTCCATAATCATGTAAGTTTATCATGTGTGATATCACTACCTTAAATATTATCTTTTATTTGTGTTTGAGTACCCTAAGGGTGAGAAAAATACTTATTAAAATTTCTCACACATCGAAAGCACTCAATATTTATTTAGAGTCAGATATCCTCTATCAGATGATCTTTTAACTAACTTAAAGAATAAATGAATATGATTTGCTTTTCATAGTAAATTTCCCACCATCCCAATTTTTTTTTCTGAAAAATTTACATCGTGTGTTAAATTCTATAGCTTCCCCAAACATCAAGTTTTTGAGCATTCCATCTTTATTTCAAAATGTTCAAATTTTGAATTACTATACTCAAAATAATTAAAATTCATATTACACTAACAACTTTCACATGCATTTTCCATATTACAATTAATTATAACATAGTTTAACAAAGGAGCTATTTTGATTGCACTATAATATGAACTACTTATTTATATGTAGATATTAAACATTACTTTATATATATATCTACAATATCATTTACTAATGAAATGATTTGCAAATATACCTATGTTGACTGAGTAAGGAATCATTTTTTTAATTCTAGAATTATTTTAAATAAGATTAAGAACACTTTAAGTATCTTAGATCACTGTGTTCTAGAAATATTTTCGATTTAAATGAAAATTGTGTAATGCTTTTGAAACTGAATGCAATTATAAAGGGCCTTATGCAAAATATTAACTATGCTATAAATTTACAATGACTTTCAAGTTGACTACAAAGTGAACTCTGCTCACTTTGCAGATACTAGAAGAAAAACTGTTGCCTTTACATTTAAATTATATGTTATATCTATTTTTAAGTCAAAGTAAATAATAATAAAATTATTTATTATAATTTAAAAATCAGTAAACATTTCAACGCATATATAATAACTACTCTTACTTAAACTACATACGTCATAAGATATTTTACTTTGTGATTATTTTAAAGCAAAATATATAATATAAATTCTTTTTGCTAACTTAAATGTACTGAGTACTACATAAAGAAAAACCAACAGAGTTCCTTCTTTTAAACAGTACATATAATAGACATAAGACACAACTTCCACTTTTGCAGATGCTCCCATCAAAATCACTATAATGCAAAGCTACTGAATCACATGCAAAATCTGTTACATGTTAACCAATCGTTTAAATAAAAAATAATACCCTTGAATATTATTAGCAATAAACAAATGTTAAAACGAAATTTTTTGTGAAAAAGCATACAACTAGAATACCTTGTAATATGATGGTCAACAAATTTACTACATTATTTAAAAATATTTATTCTTTATAGCAATTTATTGTGTTTTTTCAATAATTTTCATCGCATTTCTATATTAATAATTGATTTACAAATTTAAATAATATTTTTATGCCAAAAATTTAGTATATCGCCATATAAACAGATGATTGAGTAAAAGCATGAACACAGGAAAATATTCCGTTTATATCTTCAGACCCTGAATCTGATCAATTCCTAGAGGAAATACTTTTAACTCTTGACTGCTACGAACATGCTTTTTATTTGCGGAATCCTTTTTCAGACTTTTGCCATTTCATAAATTATCAGCTTCACACTGAATTATATATACAATCATACACACACTAAGTTTATACTAAAGTCTTAATATCAAACACTTACTAATAGAGGCAGATTACTCTGTTGTAGTTCTGCAAATGCTGTAATTCCTTCAGTACATTGCATAATCTTAAATGGGAAATAACAATAAATTTGGCTACCTCTGCACCTAGCATGGCTAACATCGAAAACTGAGAGAAGACAGAGATTAGAGGTTATGGATAAGGATTTGTGCAGTTTCCGTTAGCGTGAGGACTCCTAAAAGTCGTTTCAACATCCAGGTAAGCACCCTTCCCCCTTCCCTTTCGCCCACACCGTGACTTAGGGAGAGTGGTACACGCTTGCCATTTGTCAAGGCATGGTGACAGTCGGCGTGTGCTGGGAGAGGCGTGACATGCATTCGCTCGCTAAAAGCACCCAAATCTCCGTTGGATAACATCGGAAGCAAAAACAAGAAAGCGTTTGCAACAGGAAAAAGGAAAAGATCATCAAGCTTTGGAAAGCGCCTTCAGCTTATATCAAATATCCATTGCATCATCTTAACAAAAGCTGATATTGAAATGTTTAAAAGAATTGCTCACTCCACTGTGAACTCTGAACATTAGTTTTCTTTTGAACAATGAATAGCCAAATATGAGTTCCAGTGACAAAGTTTTATTCTTCAGCAAAGGATATTATCACATTAAAAGTAACATAATGATTGTTCATTAGTTTTTAATAATTATGTAAGTACCTATTCCAAGTCAATAAACGTGTCACAGAAAACACCAGACTGTCATGAAAATTTTTTTTTTTTTTTTTTTTAAGATTGAAGAGTTTTTAGTTTATCCTTAAGGCTTACTTTTTTTCCCGACAAACAAATATGCAATATATATATATATATATATATTTTGAATATGTAAAAAATTAAAAAGCAAGAAAATGTTTTTTTAAAGTAGGAGAAGACACTGCAATGCTTAACATTTCAAAAGGAAATTTTATCAAGGAATAAAATAATTCTAGAATTTATTGAATTAAAATATTACATTTCCGCTATAAATTGTTATATTTGTATATATGGAAAAATGTAAAATGTGTTCGCTTGCATACAATTTGGCAATATTTAATTCCTTAGCAATAAATAATAGGTTTTTAAATTTAAATATTTTCTGATAGGCTTGTGCAAATATTAACTGAACTGTTAATATTTGCACAAGCCTACATTGACAAGAATTAGCGATTAACTCCAATTAACGAAACGAAGAATTAACTGTTACTTTTATTAGTGGTATTTGACCTTGACGTAGATGGCATTAAGAGTAGCTTGAATTTTAACGTCAGTGATTCAATGCTTCGGACAGGGAAGATTTTATAATTTAACAGTTGATTTTAGCAGTTATTTAAAAGTGCTTCACAGCCTTTGCGCTAAGTACAGTTAGGAGTAACACGAATTTTAAGCACAAATTAGTAACGTGGTTGTTTCGGATATCAAGGTTTTGTATAGGCAGTTGATTTTAACGCCTGCTAAAAAGTTCAACTCTTTGGCATGGAAAGGTTATGTAGCATATTGGTAAAATTCAGAATTGCGTTAAATTTAACTATAATTAAATTCAACTCTCGCACTCGCAGCTACGCTATTTTTTAACACCATATTAATTTAACATATTTAAAACTTAAAAGCATTCCTATTTTACATTTTTTTTGTATTTTATTATTTTTTAATTGCTTTTGTATGATGAAATAATAGATAAAATGAATATGTTGCACATGATACTCTAATTACTTAAAGTTGTGATAGTTTGCTATGATCATATCTTACAATACGTATAAGATATGATAATATATGATAAATTTTTGCTTAATAGCAGTTCATCAATTTTTAATCAACAAACTGGTAAAAAAAAAGAATGTTCACTAAAACCGAGAGCAATGATGCGTATTCTTCAATTGTAATATTTTAAGAAATATTAGACAAACAATAATTTCTTCTGAAAGAGTGACATTCTCACCGAGAAAATATTTTATAGATTGATCAACTGATTATTGATGGATAAACATATTAATATTTTTATACATAAATTCATGATTACCATCTTTTCAGAAAAGAATTTAGAAACGGTATTAATAATTAAGTATGAAAAAAATTCATACATTCAAAACTTTTCATCAATCTCTTTTTAAAGAATTTGTATAATCTTTTTATAATTATAAATAAATATTTTATTTTATTTAATTAATCTAATAACAAACATCTTTTCTAAGAATAATATTTCTATAAAAATAAAGAAAGTACACAAGAAAGGCGTAAAGAAAGTAAATTTTAGTACAGTATATTGTAGAAGAAATTTCCACCGATGAAAATAAAATTAATGCAATTTTTGGATACAATATAAAACAAAAAGTAATATTTCTCTTACTATCATCTCCAGTAATTATAATATTCTGTTAAAAATTGAAATTAATGCGGTTTATTGTATACTATTCATGTACATAATTTAACCACAAATTAAAAGAAGATTAACGGGGTGTTTAAATTTAAAATTAACGCTAAATATATATTTTAACATAATTAGAAAATAAATATAATCACGAAATTTTTATTGTTAATAGCATTAAAGCAAATTGTCGGGAAGCTTCAGCTATGAAATAATAAAATACTGCACCAAGTCATAAGAAAATTAATTTCCTCAACTTATTGAGGCGATGTTTTTGTATGTAGTGTCCAATATAGTGTATTCAACATTCATGATTCCAAGTTCATCGTCTTTCACAACCGAGTTGTTTTTCACCCCGCCTGAAAGATGACATGTTTCAAGGTGGAACTGAGGAAGAACCTCGAATATTTTTATTCATTTATCCGAATACAATAAAAATCGTCTTGGAAGAATCTATAACTTTCACTAAGATCGAAAGGCTTCTTTTCTGCTTTTTTTCAGACAGACAAAAGCTTTTGGTTGCCTTAAAACTTGATCTAAAAATGATTGAGAAACCAGAACTAGCATAAAAAAAAAAAAAAAAAAAGGAATTGAATAAAAAAATATGCTTCTTATTCTCTTTATTTTATTTATATATTTTTAATGCACTTTTTGTAAGTTTTTATTTTACCAGGAATTTATTTATTTTTAATCTAATCTGTATAAAATTTCTTTGGCACCTGTGACAATTTGTTCAGGACAGAATAGTTCCTGGTTTTAATTATTCATATAAAAATTAGTTACTAAAAATGTAATAGTATATAGGATTTTTAATAATTTTTCATTGTATTTTTAAATGATAAAAATTCTTAAGCTTTATTAATTGACAAATTCTTAACACTGTTCTTCATAATTTCCAATAACCACTTTGATTTTGTTTTACAACTATTCACAAAATAATTCATAGAATGTATGCTTATTATTCATCAAACTATTCAAATTTTCTATCATGAATTAATTGATTTACCCGCTTAATACACCAGTTAATTATTGAAATATAATGAGTTAGTAGAAATAATTTTTAGAGGCCGGATGGCCGAATGACTAGAGCTCTGGCGCGCGGTGCCACATCCAAGCGGTGCCATAGATGTCTGTAGTGGTTCGAAATACACTTTAAACTGTAGGTCCCGGTCTAATATGACTGTTGGTCTTAGGGCTGACAACCCTACCCCCGTAAAAAGAAAACATCTTATGCCTCGGAATCTGCCAGTAGACCTTGGCCCACCATGGGGTTGTTGCACCATTGAAGAAGAGATGATTTTAGAACTACTTCAGAAGACAACGCGAACGATACTTTAACTCAAATTTACACCTTAGATGTTTTCCTTGAATTCGAATAACCTTCTGAGTTTTATTATGTCATCATGGTAGTTTAAGTCCTCTAGCGGCTTTTCAATCACACTTGAGACTAGAATAATAATAAAAAAAGTCGTGTAATTTAATGAAAGAAATTTGATAATTCATTTGTAAGTGTTCATTCACTTATCCTTTTTAACTGCATTACAGTTGAATTTAGCGTTGAATTACAAAGGCAAAACCATAAAGATGAAAAGCTTTTTAAATTGTAGTTATTAAGTACATACATTGAAGATTAATCTCAAGATGTTTTAAAATTTCCATACTTAACCTAATTCATTATTGGCAAACAATTTCGCTTACAATTAATAATGTCTTCTTCTTATCTACAAATTCAACCTCGATTATAGATAAAGAAGAAAACTTACGATGAATATTTTTTAAAACATTTTGTTTCAAGTTAAAATTTTATGTCATTGCTCTTGAAAGTAAGGTAAATTCATTGCCACATTTCCTATATTTTTTTCTCATATACGAAAGTTATCAATAATATAAGGCGTTATTGAAAAATTATTTCGTATGGGGCAGGTGCAGTTTTTTTGTAGTTATCTTTTTTGTCATTTTTTAGGGCAATCACTGTCAATGCTAATCCTCCGTCATTATAGCTATGAATGAAAGTGTAGACAACTCTGTACTTGCATGGGTGTGGAACGTGACTGTTAAAATTTCATTCATGGCCCTCTTGATCTCCGATAGTATCAAGCACAAGACACGTAACTTATCGTGTGGTTTGCTGGTGTGACTTGAGCTTGTTTTTTAAGCACGCGCGCCACTTTTTCGCTATAGATTAAAAACCGTGCGAGCACGAACGGAATGTACAGTACGAGAAGTAGCCTTATGAAACTTGTCACGAAATTTACGAATTTACATCATTTTTTTTTACATAATTTAAATTAAATATACCATTGACTGACTGTTGAATGTTTCTTCATCTTGTTCAAAATCAAATGTGAAACAAATGTAGATTCCATTCGATTTCCTTTTCGAACTTTTTAATCAACAAAGAGACAAAGTATCGTTTATGATCTTTTTCCACTGGAAGATAAATTGATATTGCATATGAATTAAGTTGAGGTTAACAATGTTGAAAACAATGTAATGGTTTTTCAATAAGGAGAATAGAAGTATTTAAATTGCTGGATGCTTAATAGTCAGTAGAATACGAAAATTATCTAAGTGGGTTTTAATAATCAATAATTCTAATTCCGATTTAGTGATTAATAATTCTAAAACTACAAATTATAAAGCTAAACTTATTTCATTTAAATCAAGAATGCCATGTTGTGCAAAAAGTTTTCCATAATTAACTAACTCTTATGTAATGCCATTTAAGAACATAAATATCAGTTTGTTTGAATTATTCATTGTTTTTAAATCTACATTTTAGGAAGTTAGCAATGAAATAGGTACCTGATGACAAAGTGACTGGCTCCCGGTGCCACAGGTTTCGGGTTCGAGTCCCGGCGTTGACATGGATGTGTTTAGTGGTTCGAATCCATTTTAAAGCGTAGATCCCGCCTATGACTGTAAAGCGTTTGGCTTTGGGCTGGCAACCTTCCCCATAAAAATAACACATTTCTTCTCTCGAAATACGCCAGTAGGCAGGCGGCCCTGGTCCACCATTGGGTTGTTGCTCCAATGAAGAAGATAGAAGATCAACGCAATAAATGCAGTTAATTTAACTCTCAACGCTTCAAAACATTTCCATAGCAATAATCTTATTACCACAACCACGACTAAGTTTTCAGTAAAAGTTTATTGAAAAACAGAAGTTCATAGATATATTGTTGGATATTTTTAGATGTATTATTCAGATCGTGTTTCTCAATACATAATCGACATTGTCATTCAAAATTATAGAAGTTCTACTAATGGCGTAGTAATTTCTATTATCTAAATAAAACGAATGCTAAACTTGATTTCTGCAGAGATTTGGTGTTATATAAATCAACGCATATATATGTTTCGTCGTTTCTTTTCTTCTTAAATGTTTGCAAATGAATATTGATAGATATCAAAAACCAAATCGTATTTTTGAGTTGTAAAATCACACTTTTAAAATCTCTTTTTTTATTTCACTATTATAAAATCTTGTCGAACGTATATCAATACATATACTGGAAAAATCAACTGACAGTTAAAAAATAAATATGTGTGAGAACATGTAGTGACTTATTTTTTCCTTTTAAGTCACTACATGCTACCACGTTACGTGTTATTATCTTAGATAATTATTTGTCCACAGAAAACTTCTACAGCAATCAGACGTATGAAATATATTAATTTTTTTTTCGTTTTTCAGAGTATGAATAATAAATTAACTTAACATACACAGTTAACTTTTCAAATGTTTCAGAAAGAGATATTCTTTTTAAATAAAGGAACTTCGTCAATTTTTTACAATCATACAAATTAATTGCCATGCAAAAGGATGCATTGACTAATGATAAATTAATATTTACTTCTGAATTAGTATAACATTATGTATTTGTTTTATATCCCTATTTATTTAATATTAATTTTCTATAAAAACTTCATTCCTGATGTATGAAGAATCATAACCAGTTAGAATAAAAACTTTTCTTATCTTTTTACGCCATAACTCAAATAACGTTTTAAAACATAATAAATGTATTGGTTAATTTTAAATAAGATCATTTTACATAATCAGTAAAATTTTCGTAATCATCTAACGCACCAATTCGAAAAATAATTAACAAAATCTTAACCTATGAGATACAAACCGGTTATAATTTATACAGAAGAAAAAAAATACCTCTCGATCTCTTTCGTAAATTTTGTGAATGAATCTATTAGTAGGTTTACTACAGAGCATTGCATGAGGACAAAACGTGACTACCGTAGAATCACATTCATGGACCTCTTCATCTCCCTATGATGCTTATAGAAGAGGTTGTGCACGGAAACTCTCGTGCCAAAGATTCTGCTGGGGGAATGCCTTTAGGCACGCCGCTGCTACCGTAAGACTCTCACGATGGATTGCGCTCAATACCACGAGCTCTTTGATCCAAACACTAAAAGAGTTTTTTTTCAAACATTTAACTCTATTAACAGTCTTTCTTTGAGATACTTAACAAGCACGCTTCTTGTGATTTACTTGAATTTTTCATGTAAACATTTGACAATCCACTTCGACTCTAAAACGATGCAAAAGAATTGGATTCAGCTCTAGATGATGAATGTAAATATATATTTATTTAGTAGTAAGTATATATATATATATATAGTATTTTGGTAGTATATTTATTTAGTAAATATATATAATTATATATGTATTAGTTATTTACTGCTATCGTAAGACTCTCACGATGGATTGCGCTCAATACCACGATCTCTTGATCCGTGCACTAAAGAGTTTTTTTTAAACATTTAACTCTATTAACAGCCTTTCTTTGAGATACTTAACAATCACGCTTCTTATGAGTCACTTGAATTTTCATGTAAACATTTGACAATTCACTTTGACTTTAAAACGACGATTCAAAACGATGCAAAAGAATTGGATTCAGCTCTAGTACGATGAATGTAATATACATATATATATATATATATATATATATTTAGTAGTAAGTATTTATATATATATATATTATTTTTAGTAATATATTTATTTAGTATATACATATTAGTTATTTACTGCACCGTAAGTATCTCACGATGGATTGCGCTCAATACCAGAGCTCTTTGATGCATACACTAAAAGAGTTTTTGAACATTTAACTCTTTTAACAGTCTTTCTTTCAGACACTTAACAAGCACGCTTCTTATGATTTACTTGAATTTTTCATGTAAACATTTGACAATTCACTTCGACTCTAAAACGAGGATTTAAAACGATGCAAAAGAATTGGTGATTCAGCTCTAGTACGATGAATGTGAAAAAATATTTATTTAGTAAATAAATTTACGGTACATAAAAATCTGTAATTTATTTCTAATAAACTGTAAGTGAAAAGTAATTGATTAGTAAATAAAATGATAGGTCTTTAAATGCCTAACTAGTTGTCCCTTGGATCACCTGATCATAAACAGCACGTCGCAACACAATTATTTAAGAAAAGGATTGTGTTCTTCTTAATCATTTTTAATTAAATTTCATTGAAAAATCTGTTCATTTGAATATTAGAAAGATAAAAGAAAATTGGAAGTTAAGTAATTTAAATCCTAACGCTAGTAAGTTAAGTAGTTTAAATCCTAATATGATCCATGCTTATCATATTTAGAACATAAAATCTTGCGAATTAAAATCGTAGTATCCCAGATCTTTAACCTCATATAAAATAATAATTAAAATTTCTATAAAACTGAAAAATTTAAAAATCATTTTAACTGTAACCAAAACTGTTTTCATCTACAATTTATGTGTAAGGTTTGCAAGGACAGTTTGTTGTCACGTCTAAAGCGAATCTCAAGGTATTCATACGTTTTTATTCAAAATTAACGCAGTTTATTTTAAATTTTAACATATTTTCTATACAGAAAAAACATCAATAAGTATTTTAGAGTTATTTCATTTTTTGAACAAGCTTTTATTAATTTTTGATTTGGTTGGTCACTGTACGCTCATTTTTTTGCATACTTTAGGCTAATTAGACCGGGACCTGCAGTTTAATGTGGATTCCGAACCACTAACATGCATCCATGCCAATGCCAAGATTTGTACATGAAGCCTGTGGTACCAAAGCCGACAGCATAACCAATTGGCCACCAGGCAGCCAAGCTTTTATTAAAGTACGGATATACCTGAAGTTACTTTCTAAGCCAGCCTCTACAAGGTAAGAAAATTCAAATAAAATAATATTTGTTACCTAACAGTAACATCGGAAAGGTCAGTATTTCTAAGAAGTAATGCCATTTTAAAAGACTTCGTTACAGAAGATGCATTTCAGAGGGTCTCATTCCCAGGCACAATGTTTACCCTGTTTTCTACGTTTATGTACACGACCTTAAAAATTACCCTTTCTTTCAAAAACATTCCCACGTTTTATAAGATGCACAGTTCGATGGGTTGAGAAAATCCTCAGAAGTGTTTTCTCAAAATTATTCAACTAGCTGGTCATGCATAGTTGCAAATTCGAATAAAAGAGGGGTTCTAAGTCTTAAAGTAGGGATGGACAACTCGCTCATATTTGTAATAGACTTTGTTTTTGAAAATTAATCTTCACAGGTTTATTATAAGAAAATTCAGTAAGTATACATATCGGAATCTTGATATTTTTAAAGATAAACTTTACGAATCGAAAAAGGTATATAAAAAGAAAGATAATAATTAGCATGTAAAATTGTTTCAATATTTATGAAGATTCTTAATGTCATGATAAAAATTATGCTTGTTTTTAAAAAGCTTTTTAATGAGCAATTTATATTTCCATTTCTGCAAAAAAATTATATAAAGAATTGCGTGTGTTGATAAATTTAACAAATCTTCAATCAGAAAACGAGGTTAATTTTAAACATGTCGATAGCATATAGATCTAAAATATCATTTATTATTTCTTGAATACTTGGTTTGCTTTTCTCGACAAACAGATCAACAAAATGATTCTTGAAGCTATATTTAGTTTTAAAATGAGATCAGTTTTAAACATGCATTTTTATTTCCTTAATTGATTTTTCTAAATTAAAAATTTCAAAAAACTTAAATTGCAGCATGTTTTACATATATAGGTTCTGAATGGAATAAATTTAAAAAAAAATTCTATATTCAATTTGAAAAGATTATTTGCAGTAGTTACAGTCAAATTAAAAGTCAGCGAAATTAAATACAAACATAGTTTTCTGATTTCTATCTGGAATCATTAGTAATCGTAATATCTTTTAAAAAATTCACGGCTGTGTTGGCTTGTTGGTCACTCCTGAATTTAACAATACCTTTAATTTGAATATCTTTACCTATCGTTGCTTAGATAATTCCTATCTTCTGGAAAATTAAAATTCGGTTTAGCTTTTTTTGGATAATATTTACATTAAATCCTCTTATTTGTTTTACAGTAAGAGGTTTTTCTAATGTTATTTTAATGTAATAACAGTTGTGACAGACATTGTGTCAATTCTAACGAATTGATTGACACTTTACGAGTGTCATAATCAATATTGTATATATGAAAATAACGTATTATAGAATATTCTCTCTGGCAAATTAACAATACATTTTTTTGATTTTTTTCAATACATAAACAACTTAAAAGTATTTTTTAAATGAAAAAAGAGTACAAGTGGCGATTCAGAGGTAATACTCAAACCCTACTATTCACCCTAGTACTACCCTACTATCACAAACAAATATTATTTCATGGGATGAATTAGCATTACTTTAAATCTATTTTTGCGTATTTAAACTTATTTCAATTGTTCTGTTATTGATAATTCTATACTAAATGTATTAACATAACATTCAGACGAATAAATAATAATAGCCCGCAAATTACCTCTGACCATTGTGAGTGAAAATAGTTTTAATATCTTAACTTAATTTAACATTATTGTTTTAGAATATTTCAAGATTATCTGTTTTATCTTTCTTGCTCCAAATGAGCGTAGTAAGCAGCTAAAATTTCAATGAGATTCCAATATATAAAAAATAAATTGAATTATGATCACGTTACAATGACAATGTGATTGACAATGCTTTCGTTGAAGTTATAGACTTAATTTATTTCATTCTATTTTATATTTTGATTTAAAAGAAATTTTACATGTATTAACTTTTATTGTACTTTTTTTTTTAAATTTATTTTTAATAAAACAACACTTTGACGTGCATCTCTATGATTTTTTTTACCACAATTTAATTTAAAAATATATTCTACATAAAAAAAATCGTCAAAAACTACAAATATGATAAATTATTTTTACTTTGAATACGGTTATTACATGGTTCTGAATTTGCATTTATTTCAAATAAATACAAAGCTGTCATTCTTACCAAATGTAGTATATATAACAGTAATTCTATAAAAGCAAAGACAACTTAATAGATATTTTACATCAAACTTATTAGGTGATGTATTATAGGTAGAAAAAATTGTCCGACATTTGATATATATTACATATATATAAAAACAGCGCAATGTAATTATGAACTACAAATCTAGTTTTAGAAGACAACATACCCCTTCTAACACTAGCCCATGTTTTTTCTAGCTTATTTTTTAGATAAGTTTATCCATTTATTTGTAAAATATGTAGCTTCCCAATTGAAGCCACATTGTGGCGAACTGCTTCTTGAGTTTCTCGTGCGCGGTCGACCCAGTTCAAACTCCCATAAATAAAAGGACGAACCAAATGATAAAAAGCTTTCTAGAGAAAAAAGGATGACCTGAGATTTTCGACGAAAATATTAGGTTTTTTTTTTGGGTTGACGACGTTGCCACAATAAATAATCACAGACTGGATCATGGAAGAATTTATTCGGTTTTTATGCGATTTTCTCCGAGTTCTACTCGGTACGGGCGACAAATCCTTGGAGCGTGGATTAAACGTCTTCTTGGAAAAAGAATGACTTTCAACTTTCTAGCAATTTTGACAAAGAACTTCGTTAAAATAAACTAGTAAAGAATTATTTATTTCAATGCTATTGTTTAATTTTCTGTAACATTGCTTAAAACTTGTATAATATATTTTCAATCTATTTAAAAACATGCGTTTTACGCAGTAATTTAAACACATTATTTAAACAAATATATTATGTTATTCATTTTTATGATGTTTAAAAATATTGAATACTACGGTATATGAATGGAAAAATTGTTTTTACAGTTAGATTTTTTAATTGATTGATTATTCGAAGGAAATATAATTTCGAATTATGTCGAAATGAATCATAAAATAATTTTCGTCATATTATTCATTTCCTTCGAAAGTTCTTCAAGATTCTTATATTACTTCCCCATTGTAAGATTATTCAAAATTCATGCAATTTTAAAAATTGCTTTTCTTCTCCAAAATTGCTTCTTAAGTGTTATCCTGTAGATGTTGTTTGCGTTTTAAATATGTATTTAAAGGTAATTCATTATTGTTAATGTTGCAACTTTTTTAAAAATGATATCTCTTACTCCTTTTCGTTCCTTTGATTTTTATGTTTTGTTTATTTTCGTTTTGATTTTTACGTTTTTATTTATTTTTTTCATTTACTATGAATTGATTTAGCATCCCAAAATAAAATTTATCTTGATTTCGTATAAAAGCACATTTTTTTTTATAATGAAAATTGGTTTAGTATTTCTTCCTCCTAGTATTGTCTCACCATTGACACATCTTTATAAAATATAAAAAGATGTTCAATACTAAGTTTTTTGCAAATTTTTAATGGTTCAGTAAATTAAATAATCATAAATTAATTTATTACGGGCAACGGGCGTACGGTTACGGAGTTCAAGGTGGTTTTAAGAACCACAAAACCTCCACATCTTAAAGTAATTTAAACATTAGCACAAAATGAAGTTTTTAAATTAAAGAAATTAATTTATTAATGCACTAAAAAATTTCTGTTCTTATGAAAAAGGAAATACCTTTCTAGATTCGCCATTTCTCCAAGTGCTATCTTGTAGATTGCGTTTGATTTCTCCTCTGAATTGAAAAATATCCTGATCCCAAAAATAGATTTTGATAAATTTTGAAGTGCTTATAAACTTAATTTCCCACAGTTAAAATGTTATTAATACGAGTGAAAAAGGTCTTCATGATCTTAAAAGGTTCATTCCTTTTGCCTCCATAACATAAGTGATGCTTAAATTTATACTGTTTTTACCAATCATGGAAAGAACAAATGTGAAATAGCTATGACCGAAAGCAACTGGAATAACATAAATTTCATCATATTTTCGATGAAAAAAAAAATTGGAAACCGAATCAAATAAAATCGGTAGCAAATGGAGCCGTTTGTTTTCTAACAACATCTTTAAGAAACATCGAGTCTCAAGAATGGCTAATGGCGCTTAGTAGAAGCCCACTTTCCATACATCGTCACAGTTAAAATTTTGTAAATACGAGCGAAAAAATATCTTCCTGATCGCAAAAAGGTACATCCCTTTTGTATCTATAACATAAGTGATTCTTAAATGTATACTGTTTTACCAATCTTGGAAAGAACAAAAGTGAAACGGTTATGATTGAAAGCAACTGAATAACATAAATTTCATCATATACAATCATCATGTTATTTCGATGAAAAGCAAAATTGGAAATAAAATCTTAAGAAAATGGAGCCGTTTGTTTTCTAACAACACCTTAAGAAACACCGAGTCTTAAGAATGACTAACGGCGCTTAGGTAGAAGCCCACTTTCCATACATTGGCTAAATGTCAAACCCTTAAGCGGCATTTGTAAGTCTTTTCCATGCGCCTTGAGAAAAGCGGTTTTCTTGATTCCTCGATGTTTCCAGGTAACGGAAATCTACACACACGTATATATTTTTTCTTTTTGCGGGCTTGCAACTTGTCAAGTTAACTGCCACAGAAATAGGGAAAGAAGTCTGTTATGAGTGTCTTTTAACACTCGTAGATCAACATTAAATTCATTTATATGCAGTAAAGACTCCATAATCCTGTGAGAAGAAAGCATCAGATTATCTTAGTATACGCTGGATTACGAATTTTATAATTATTTCTCTCCGTTTGTCTTTATTTATTTATTCAAGTAGTAATACAGTTGTCATGCATTTTAAGCGGCAGCTTTTACTTCAAGACTTAGTAAACCGATTGTTTGTCGAATTCAGACAATAAGTATATTTATTTGTTTTTTTTATATATATATATTTTTATTTTTAAATCTGAGATACAAAGATATAAAGAAAATGTTTAATAAACTTGGAATGAGAAATATTGTATTTTTAAAGCATTTTTTATTTTTGAAAACTTATTCTTTGTTTCCAAATAAAAGTTATTTTTTAATTAATTATTTTTTTTTTTTCTATTTGTATTCGATTCTAATTCAAATAAGAAAATTAGGTAATTAACACTGAATTTTAAATGGAAATAAGTGTTCAGGTAATTCATAATTACTTTTCAAATGAATTAATTTTGACAAAAATAGAAAGTCGTCACTGCTAATTTTTACATATACCTACTTGCCATTTAATTACTATTAGAAAATATTTTTATAAGAAAAATTTTTTGTTACAAAATATTTTTGTAGGAAATTTATGCTTTTATTTTCTCCTAAACACAGGCTAAATAATGTTATTTGTGTGTTAAATATTATATAATGTTATTGTGTTATATGTGTTAAAACACTACTAGATTACCTTCAACTAATTAAAAAAAAAAGGTCTTTCGAAAGTAAATTAATGAATAATAAAGAAAAATGACATTTTCCTTATAAACATACTAGCCCATGAAAGACATTAAGTGATTAATATTAAAAAAATATTTTCTGTTTTATTAAATGAAAATATGTTTTATTAAATGAGTTTGAAGTTTGTGTTAATTAATTTATGAGCTTTAAAAATTGAAAAACAAACTAAAACACTACATAATAAACATACAATTAATATAATATAGACATGTATAAGCATACTATTAAATATAAAACAAGAAAATGATTTCTTAATTTAAAATGTCTTAGGGATTAATAATAGATTTTTATTGCAAATTACTAATAATTTTAATTTAAAGTAAAAATTCTTTTAATATTTATATCTTAAGAAGTTACTCAAAAGAATCACTGTCTATATTAATTAATGACATAAATTTTGATTTATATTTGAAATTCTCAATCAAAATATATATCAAATCAAATTATATATTATATAATTTGAAAATTTTTTTATAGAAAAAAAAATCGTGAAAAATATTGAATAGTGAGTAATATGTTATTTTGATGAAAATAAAAATTTGAATTAAAAATATTTGATTCCTTGTAATATGTAATTCAAAAATATATTCCCAACTGTTTGAATTGAAAAATACAAAGCAATAACTTGATAATATATAATAAAAATTGAATTAAAGTCTGCAAAAGATTTATTAAATTTAATTTTCTATTTTTAATTTTACTGTTTGATTTTACTACATAAAATATAATATTCAGAATGAATTTTTATCATATTAAGGTAATAACTAAGTTTATTTTATTTGTGTATCTATTTTCCTTTTTATATATGTGTTCATATGTATATATATATTCACGAACATAAATTTATTTAAAATACTTTTCACTTCAATTCTTTATAAACAAAATTAAAGATTTCTTTGAATTTTTAATCCCCATGATTAGAAATACCTCTGTATATTAAGCATTAAAGCGCTGAAAAAAATAAGAATATTTATAGTAAAGAATGTGATTTTTTTTTTTTTTTTTTTTAACATTTCGAATGTTATGCCTTTTATATAATCAAATTAACAAAAACATTGGTATTAGAATTTTTTTGTATGGTCTCTTTAAAATTAGTGTATAAATTTAATAGAATGACTCTAAGATTTTCAAACATTTCTTTGAAAATCTATCTATTACTGTCAGACTATTCCACTTCTATTTAAAGTGAAAAAAAAATTCTTTCCTTTATATGAATTCAAATAATGGTTAATAGAAAAAAATATTATTTCCCTTATATTGTTATTATTATGGAAAAATATTATTTCCCTTGTGTTATTATTATACAAAAACATCTAATGATGATCAGCTCATGATTCTTACAAGAGCAAAAACAGTTTTACTCCATAACAGTTTCAATTAATGGGCATACATATTATACCCATTATGTTTGAGGAAGATATATTACATATTATACTTAGAGATGATATAATACCCATTACATACTATACCCATTATGTATGATATATTCCTTCATACATATTATCTAAGAATATTTTAAGATCATTATATTAACAATAATGAAGAATTATATCAAATGAGAAATGTCCTATTTAAAAATTCTTTTATTTTTCTTATAACACCAATACTTGATGTAAAATTTTCAGAAAATTATAAGAAAAATTTTAAATAAAAAAAATAACTGTTAGAGCATTTACATACTGTTCGCAACCGAAAAATATTGTTTAATTAAAGAGTTATTTGATTCATATAATATTAATATAAGGAATAAGCTAATATGCTACATATATTAATTGGAAAAATTAAATTTCACATATCTCTCTATATATTCATAAATCATTGTTTTTAAAATAAAAATGAAAAAAAAAAAATTTTTTTTTTTTTCATGCTCATTTGGATTTTTTTTTTTTTTTTTTCTATATCTGATCCTAAAATAAAAACATTTATCGAAATATTCCTCAAAAGTTGCGCAAAAAATATTTTTGCACAATTTTATTTTCATATAATACATCTAAACAACTAATTATATGTTATGCAATTTTAAATTTGATATGCCATCTATTTCCATTAATAAGGGAAAAATTCATTTTGTTTTTCTATAAAATTTAACATAACTACAGACTTCAAAATTTTTTATATGATGCGCAATAAATAAAAGTAATTTTTTTTTTAAATCAAGAAATGACATCATATATAAATAAACATACATCTTAAAATAAATATGAAAAAGTTATTAATTAAAACGGATTTTTATTTACATCTTTAAATTGTACTTAATGATAAATTTCAATTTCTGTAATTAGTGACAAATATTATCTTATAATTAATACCTACTTATATTTAAATTAGTTGTTTTGTTTATTATTTACAACAGCTCATTGATAAATGCTCATTTATAAAATAACGATTGTTTTCTTTGACGAGTAAGTTATGTTTATTTATCTGATGACGAGTGCAATGTTTACATTTACAAATTTAGAATTCTTTTAATTTTTGTTATAAATAAATTGTTAAGTTTATGGCGATGAAAAAGTGACATTTCATAAATATAATATAAATGTCTTGGCAAAGGTAAAAAGATGAAAATGACATGTGGAACACCCATGTCGCTTACCTCTTGCTATTCCGGCGCCGGCGCTTTGTAGCATACATAGTCCCTAAATGATTCATAACTTTTCAGACTTGACGAAATCAAGACACACGACGGAGAAAAAAGAATTCCTCACCGCAAACTCAAGGCCTCATAGCCCCTTTTGTTTCAATTTTGCCTACAGACTTCTCACCCTCAAGAAAAAAAAAAAACTCTCACAACCCGCTGCGCGCTCACTTTACAACAATAAAATTCCACCTACGAACGATCCTATCACACAACCGTTTCATACTCGCATTTGAGAGTTTTTTTTCCTGCAGCGGCTGGATCTGCTCCTTGATTGATGTTTGGCATTTCACTGAGGGCGGGGACTTCGGCGACTACGCCTTAGCAATCGGTGCGGCTGTCCAATGGGAGGGACCACTTGAGTGTGACGTCGACGTAAGGCGTTAGCGGCGCCATCCGGTGAGGAAAGGCTGAACCTGGGTGCCGGAAATCGGAAGGATTGAATTTGCTTTTTAGTCAGAAAGAATGTTCATGTGATGTTAGTTGCTCGGGGATTGTAATGTGATGAATTTAAACTGCAATGATTTATTAATATTGGTATTAATTTTTTTTTGCAAGTTTATTTTTCTTACATATAAAAATTTATTTAACTAATAACGAAAATGAATTCTTTTTAATAATAAGAAATAATGAAAAAAAAATCTTAGATCTTTTTTTTTTTTTAAATGAAAGTTTTTGTGATTTAAAGGTCGGTTTAAAGTTTTTGATTAGTAAATATAAATTATTTCAAATAAAACTAAACACTATTTACTAAACTATAATTTTTTTAATTTATTTGATTCACATTTTTTTTTTTTTTTTGTTCAAATTATAATAAAAATGCTTTTGAAGATAAAAAATGGTTGGTTTAAAGTTTTTGATTAGTAAATATAAATTATTTCAAATAAAACTAAACACTATTTACTAAACTATAATTTTTTTAATTTATTTGATTCACATTTTTTTTTTTTTTTTTGTTCAAATTATAATAAAAATGCTTTTGAAGATAAAAAATGGGTTTGAGAAAAAGCAAAATAACAAAATGTCTCTTGAATTTAGTCCATATAGAACCACGTAGCAGCAACAAAACATTCTTAACATCTTACATCCAAAACAAGTATATAAAAGTTGATGTCAATATCACCTGTCAATTCTAAATGAACATTGCGTAAATTATATTGTAAAAACTAATTCAATTAAAAATTGAAAAATTGTCTAAAATTTTATTCTGCTTAAAAGTAAGGGAAAAAATGTATCACAACAACAGTACATAAAAATTTGTGCAATATGCTTAATAAATTTTCTGTAGTATCTTTTATAAATCAAATTTCTGTATTTTGTTCTAAATTTTAAAAAAGTGTTTAGTTTTTTACTTCCATTTTAACAACCAATTTGGGGTTTCAGAATGAAGTATAGGCTATTGTTTAGGTTTTTCTAGGAATATAGAATGAACCTACGGGTATTGTAATCTGCAAATGAATGTCATAAGATTTGTGATATGTCTACAAATTTAGTAGTAATTAAAAAAAAAATTAATCTAAAAATAATTAACATGTTTAGAAACAAATATTATTCATTAAGAAACATGTTTATCAATTTTCCCATTATAACAATAAGGCCATTAAAGCCAAATGTTGGGTCAAATAATTGAACCATCTTGCATTAAATGCAAATTTTACTTGCTATTTCTTTCCCAGAAAAATATCATTTTTCGTATAAATCAGAATTCTTTTGAACTTCGTTATTAGAGGGAAAGATCGTGGAAACACATCATCGGCTTTTCTACCTGCGATGATCCTAATATTAAATGACTAAACTGTGAGTGCAAGTGGAGAAATATTCTGATCTCAACGTCCTAAAATGAAAGAAAACACATTGTTTTCTCAAATTCCAAATATCATATTTCCTAATCACTGAGCATAAAAAAAATTGACAAAAAGTTTGTTATTTTTAATTCTAAGAAATTTTCAAAGTGAGGTATCAAAATCCCCCTACACCGTGCTTTAAAAGTTAAAACATTGATTAACTTTCTCATTCAAACAAATTACTTTAAAATCCTGACACTAACAGAATCCCCCCCTTTCACTCCTTTTAGTACAACAAGCACTGCAGAGAAATGATCAAAAACTAAACAGGGCAGATTTATTAGGAGGAAAACAAATAAACAAAACAAAATTACATTGCATTGCATAAAAACAAAATATGGATTCATCAATTCATATTTAAATTTTTAGGAAAAACTGCTAAATTTACTAACCATTATAAAATTATTATATCTTTACAATGATAACAAAATATTATATAAACATTTTATAACAGAATCCTATTACAGATTTAATACATTTTATTTACTCTTTCAATCTGACTGTATTTGCTACAGACGATACGAATTGAAAATTTAATGAAATAACTAAAATGATTTTTACTCAAACTGAAAATAAGAAAAAAAAAAAAAAAAAGGGGGCGGGGAAACCCGGAGAAAATTATACTGTATGAACGTGAATTATTTTGAGATGTATATTTGCACACGCCAGAAAAGTTTGATTTTAGAAGAAAATTATGTTGATTTTATATGCTTAGGCGAAACTACAAAGCAAATGTGAAGCGTACAAAAAAAAAAAAAATTAGAAAATTCTTTAAAAAAAAAATATTTTAAGAAAATTAAATGCTATAGATTAAGGAAAAAAAATGAACGTGGTGTGAACAACTACTGAAAACAGAAGTGAATGATTAAATTATTCGAGAACTCATTTTCATCATTATTTCTTTACAAGATGGGCACTAGAAAATGTCTGATGATAAAAAAAAAATTCTCCCTCCTACAAGTAGATTAGATATTGATCTGTTCCCTAAATGTTTTACATGTAGTATAATATTTACTTTATTAATGAAACGCAGTGCAAACTGAAAAACTTATTAAAAATATATATTTATTTTTAACACTAATAAATAATGTTGTTCTAACCTTTAAAACTGGTGGGAGACATTTCAGGAATCCCCGTCATATGGCGAGAAATCGCCCAACTTTCTTTCTGAAAAGCAGTCTCAAACTGAGAAAATAATTCGTAATATTACACTTTTTTTCTGATACATTTGAAAACATGCAAGAAAATTAAATAAAGGTCTTCGTATAAAGGATACCTTCAGTAAAGAAGACAACTTTATAAAAAAATACAGTCAAATCTTTTTTAGGGGAAGGGGCAGATTTGAGAAACTGTACGAAATATTAAACTCATATTACAGACTTTAAAGAATTCTAGGACTAAATAAGACTCTTTACTAATGCTTTTAGTATTTAGATGACAAGTAGTATATAGTATTAGATACAACAAAATATTGTATCTGTCAATGATAAACCGCACATGTAAAATATGTATATTGATTTTTTTTATTTCAAGCATAAAAAGGATTTGAATGTCCTTAATTAGTCTTTTGTGAAAGCTCTAAAATGTTTAATCGGTTGTTTTTATGAAAAATCAGATATATAAGATTAAATAAAATGTTTCTAAGGAAGACTTCGTTTTTCATATTACTGTGAATCTAGGCTGTAAGTAAATGCTTATTTGTTTATATGTATGATGTCATAAGTCCCAAAAATGCATCATGCACACATCTCAAAAACATTTAATTTCTCTATCTTTATTAATGTAGAAATTAATTTAACTAGTTCTGAGAAGCTTAATGTTCTTTTCAACCAATTTGCACGATCTGTGTCCCTTTAGATGTACATACATATGGAATTTAAACACTGGTTTGCACATATCATTGAATATTGGTGGCTTATTTTTATTATTTTTGAAAATTCTTAGAATTAATAAATTCAAGGGAAATTAGGAAAAACATGAAAACATTTTATAAATTATTGTAAAAATTTACTTCCAAATATATCTATTTTGAAAAGTAAATTTACACGAATTACAAAAACATTCAAACTATATTCTCAAATTTTACAACAATTTATTTTTTATTTCTCTAATTTTTTTTTAACCTTTGTGTCATTTTTTAGAAATATTTTTTATTGGCAAAAGAACATAGGTAGAAGTAACAGAGAATATTAATGAAATTTTATTTTCGAAAGTTCATATTTATTATTCTATATGTAAACGGATTTACTTTTAGGATTTTTAATCAAAAACATTCGATGGAAAATCAAAATATTCCTAAATATCTTTAAAATACTAAATTAAGTGGACTTTTAAATTTATAAGAGTAATATTAAAAAAAAAAAATCGAGTTAGCTTTAATTTCATCAAAGAACATAGCATCGAATAAATATGTCGTATCTTGCTGTTTATGCTACATATTGTATAAATTGTTATTATAAACATCACTAAAGGAAAACAAAACCATTTTTGTGCATTGTTATTGACAGAGATATGCTAAAGGAAACTTTTATAATCTTTGTGCGCAAAAGTTGAAAAATATGGGAGGCACAGACAGCATGGCGAAATATATTGTGAAATAATAATTGAGGGACTATGTATATTTTTAAATTGGTTTAAAGACAATAAATTATCCTTGAGAATTACATTATACAATAATCACTCTATTGTTTTTAAGAAAACAAAAAGGAAAGCACTTGAAAATTATACACATGAGGGGTTTTCCAGACTTGCTCAATAAATTCGTAAAAACCTCAATCATTCGAAGCTTTCGAGTGTTATTGGAAATAAGAACGCGACACCAAATTGGATGGTTAGGTTATTTGTTCTGCTAATCGCATCATTATAATAAAATCGTGCAACAAAATTTAAATGTGAATTTTCAGAAGAAATTGGTATGCTCAATTATTTCCAGACAAATTTCACATTATTATATAATAAATTTTTGTATCGTTTCAATAAAAATGCATCAGAATGAGAATTGATATAATTGCGTGTTCTACACATTTGTGTTAATCAGCCACGAGTAGTAACGTATCTTATTATCTGATGCCTTAATGAAAACATTAATTCACCAAATAAACAATAAATCCTGTATTTTGTGACAACCTATCATTAGCTTTTTAGAAATTTATATTAAATAAATGTAAATGATTAATTTATAAATATAAAAAAATACTTTCAAATTGCATTTTTATCAATGTATAAAATTATAAAATTTGAAAGCATGTTATAGATTTTAGTTGAATGTTTGAAAAACATTGCATTATTATAATATTTTAATTGTCTAAATGGACATCATTTATAAAATTGTTTTTTAATATTTCAAAATAAAGCAGAAATTAATTAACTTTATTATGAATACATAAATAGTGAGAGGTTTTAAGTTTAATTGCTTTTTACAAATAAATTTTTTATGGAATAAATATATTTAAAATTCTCCCATTGTCTAAAAGACTTTTGAAGTATTGAAATCTTCAACTGCTCTTAAAATTTACATATTAAAATTAAATCGAAAACTGTTATTATCATCTTTAACAATTCTTAACTTTTTCACGCCATCAGATTTTGAACTCGTCTTCTTTCTATATAAATAGTATATTTTGTCTATTTAATTATTTATTTCTGTTTATTTAACAAAACATTTTTTTTTTATTTATATATGATTATTAGAAATTTTCCATAGTAATGGTTTATTTTAAAATTATTCATAAATTTGATTTTATATTGGAATTTATTGCATAATTTTTAAGAATTATCACAATTCAATTGCTTTTCAATCAAACAAAATAATTGTAAAGGTGGCAATTTTAGACTTAAGGAAATGTGAAAAAAAGCTAATTAAAGCACTAAATTATCACAAAAAAAGTGTCTCTTCTAGTATCTTTAAAAGAAATAAATTTCCTTAATTATATTTGTAATTATGCTCTTAATCATGTTCATTACTTATATTCGTTGACAGACGAAGGTCGAGTAATAACCTTTGATTTAGATCTCAGTATCTTTAGGAAAACCTTTTTAAAAAAATTGAGAGTGCATGTATGGCACATGACAAGTTATTAACAATTCAAGATCAATTTTTAAGTTTTAGCAAAATACAAACTTTAAAAAAATACAGACTTTAAAAAAGACGAATAGTTGAAAATTGTCAGTAAACAGACAGTTTACTGGCAATTTACAGATAGAAACAATTTGTAAAATACAGACTTAAAGAGACGAATAGTTGTTAGCTTCATGTTAATGTAGCTTCTAATAAATATTCCCATTAAATAGATTTAGATCAAACAATTTTTTTTACCAAACTAAGCCCCTTCTTGAATTGAAATAAAAGACTGCAATGGTCCTCAAATCCTCCCGATTTCTCATGACCCGACGGATTAAAATGTCGTGAGAGTCACACTAAAACTCATGGGAAACTTAAGATTCCAGCTTCTTGTATAAAGTATTCTTTAACCAGCTTCTTGTATAAAGCTAGTTGAGTATTTTATTTTTTTTTAACCAGTGTCTTGTATAAGGCTATGTAAAAAGTTACTCTCAATAGCTATTGGATAGTAGCAATGTCCTCATCAAAAAAAAATTATATAAGAAAAGAAGTGTGCCCTTTATTTTAAAATAAAGGGCAAAGGTACATCTATCAAACAAGATGGAAGTAATTCTTTTCGAATACTTTGAAAAATGATCATCCAGTCAGAACTGTTCTCTTCACTAAATGGATTTATATAATTATCTTATTGGTTATTTTTAATAGATTCTAGGCCCTCATCAATATTTCTTATTAATCATAGTTGTTACTATGGTTAATATTATTGATTGATTACAACCCTTAAATACCTTAAATTTTGAAAGTATGCATATTTTTATGCATAATAATATAAAAGTATGCGTAATATTTTTATGCATAATAATATAAAAGTATGCATAATATTTATGAAAATATGGATAATATATTTAGATTTTGAAATCAGGCATTTAAAATAATAGAAAAATAAGGATAATTATTGTTAAATATAAGGTTCCTTACTGTTTAAGATCTTTACAGGGATCTTCAAAAACTTTCTTAACTGAAGTTATTTTTTATCATAATATTTTCTATTTATATATATATATATTATAATTTTCCTTTTCTCTTTTCTCCGTTTCTAGATTATTAAAGTCAGTTTCAAAATATCCACATGCTACAAATTTTATAACAACATAAAAGTAATTTTTCTAAAAAAATTATATGAAAGTTTTCTAAATCAGAATGCATAGATGCTTTTTGTTGAAGAGTCGTATATAAAAGATGCCAGGGGAGACATTCAACGATATTACCATATAATTAATAAACTATTAAGAATATTTTCCTTGATTTTCTTTTGTCTGGAAAACTAAGGATGATTTTGGTGGCTATTCTCTGTAAGGAATAGTTATTGGATATTTATTTTACGTTATTTAGCAGACACAAGAATTCATAAATTTCCTTAATTGAGAAGTTTAAATTAAATTTTTGAACCAGAATTCGTTTCTATAGATTCAAAAAGAATAAGAGCTTGTTAAAAAAAAAAAAAAAAGAGAAAAACCTGCTAAAAATAAATAAACAAGAAGAACCTGCCTTTGGACGAATAAGACTATTTTTGGGCAATTATTCATCAGTGATATACAAAAGAGAACTAAATTAACATATATTCTGAGTTGAAGAAACAACATCATCCATTTAAGTTTTTTTTTTCTTCTGGAAACTTACGCATAGCAAAAAAATAATTTTCCATTTAATGGAATGTCTTAATTCTCAACTGAGTTTGAAATATTATTTGCCTTTCTCAGTGTCTTGGAAATTCTTCAAATAAAAATTTATCTCTTTAAATTTGGATAAACATTGTTAGTTAAAGATTACTTAATAGACTTGTCTAGTTTTCTAAACACGTGAATTGATAAAGTGGAAGAATTAAATGATTATATAAAATAATGATAATTATTGAAGTGATAATGAATTGATAATGCTATAGAGTTAATAGTGAATTAATAATGTTATAGAGTTAATAGTGAATTGATAATGGTATAGAGTTAATAGTGAATTGATAATGTTATAGAGTTAATAGTGAATTGATAATATTGTAGAGTTAAATGATATAATACAATAATCATGCTGTCTAAGAGAAGCGCTATTAGTTAATTTAGTGATAACGGGAAATTATATTTGCTCTATTCGTTTGCTGTGACTAATAATAAATATGAATCATTTATTTGCCTGTTTAATATTATCTACAACTATAACACTTTCGACTTTGCAGCCCAATAAATTGTAGCTTTTGGAAGTTAATAATATTAAAACCAGAAATTTTAATATTTGAAGTTCATGTACCATAATTTTTCGTTGTTGTTACATTAAAAAATGTGGTATTCCTATTAATTAATTTTAAATGGATACTTTTGAAAAATATCATTAATCTTTTCAAAATTTCTATTAAAATTAAGTATAAGGGAATTTTTTAAGTAGTTTGGCTGAAAGCGTTATGAAATATGTAGTCTTTCAATTTCTTCTTTAAGGTAATTGGTGATGAGCAAATTCTCATTAAAATGCATTATTATTTGACATTGAATGTTTCAATGTATTAATTCAGCATAAAATATATTATTTTCTATTTTGATGTGCATATATTAAATGTGTCAACAATGTAACAATTCATGTAATATTTAACTATTTAATAAATTTCATTACAATAAAGGAAACATATATCTGATTGGTTTTTAAATCATTTTTACAGCCGTGTGATAAATTTCAAAGCTACATTTTTCTTTTTTAAGATAATTTAACTAAAATAAATAGTAAATATATTTTTCAGAAACAACAACTTTAAAGTCCTTAACAATTCTATAAAATTAATTAACAAGCAATTATATTAATTAACAAAGTCTTTTACAACTTAACTTTGGAAGGGGAAGTTAACAACTGTATTTCTCGGGGATTAATTAATTTGAATCTTAATTCCTTACATAACTCAAAATTCAAGATATTTTATAAATTCTCAAGATTATTAAGGTATGACAAAGTTAGGAAACTTATTATTCATAATAAATATTTGACTAGTTTTTAGCATTCTGTCCATAAAATTCTATGCACTTTAAGCAATATAAATGCAAGATTTAATATTCCTTTGGCCAATCAGATTTAAATAAAATTAGGTTGTCCAGCGCAACCACAATATTGATTTAGCTGCACTGAAAAATATTCTCAATTGATTGAACAGGTTTCTATTTTTTCTTACATCACCCTTCAGATATGTCAAAAATTCTGAGTTGCTCCATTTCGACTTCTAATGAAAATACAGAGTAGTTGACTAAGAATGCGATAGATGTGCAATAGCATATATTTCCAAGAAAGCCTTTATTTCACCAATTTTTCATAAATCTGGTATTTATCATCAGACGCAATTACATAACGAAAAGAAAATGCCAAATTAATGAAACAATTTGTTGTAATGAATTGCGATCCTTTTAATAAAGTTTGGCAACTTGATAAACTGTATTTTTACAATTTTATTTTTAAAATTTTTGCTTTATGAATATTTAGAGGTCAAAAGGCTCTATAGATTCATAAAGAGAAAAACTGACAAATGCATTTTTTAATATAGCATAATGTAATATGTAATTATCTCTATATGAAATATGTAAAATAGATATGCGATAAAAGATAAAATCCTTGAATCATTTTATTGGTTCAAGGATCACGTTTATTTTTTTATTGATAACGTATTGTACTCAAATGTACCGTATTACAAATATATGCAAAATAAGCGTGAATCTCCAACTTAATCTTCAGTTATTTATTATCATCAGATAAATAAAATGGTAGTAAAGATTTACAAGTTATTTCCATATCGATAAAAAAAGGAAGGATTATCTCTTCCTTTATTCTAATTTAAATTTATTTAAAAAGTTATTTTGTTGACTATCAAAATTATTCTATCATGTGATTAAAGAACTGCAATGATCTCTCAGAAGTGAAGGGGAAAAGGTATGAAGGGCATTACAAAGGATAATGTTAAATTGAAGTAAGATTTTCATTCTTCATTGTAAATTCATAAATAACACTTAAATAATTATGACACTTCATTTGCATGATATATTTAGTTAGGCAATATGATAACAGTTTTATAACATGTAATTTATTTTATTTCTCTTTTGAGAAAAATTTTAAATGGCATTTTTTTTTTAAAAAATTCTTTAATATGTAAAATATATCTTTCGGAACATTTCATTTTAAAATAAAGCATGCTATTGAATGGAAATAGGAGGATTAAATAGGCATTCTATGGTAATAATCCATTTCTTTAATCATCAAATTTAGGAGAAAAATTATAATTAATAATGAAAAAAATTGAAACAAATAATATTGAAAAAAAATTTTGCAAATAATTTTTATTATTTTCCTATTTCTGTAATAAAAAAACTGATAAAAAGTTAGTAGGAAAAAATTCCGACGTTTTTATCTTGAAATGGAGTTTTATAATTACTATTTTTAACTTCAAATGAATATTAATTTATAAAGAAGAAATATAGCTGTTAAAACCAAACGTTATTAAAACTAAGATTAATATGGTTATTTATCTTCTTTGAATATTTTATATGCATAGATGACTTGAAAAATGAATAATTTAAACAAACACAAGTGTGTTTTCAATGGAAAAGGAAGTATTGAGGATTGAAATTTATAATAATTTTAATAGTTTCATATTGAAAGTTATTTTCTATTATATATATGAATGAGATTAAAGAATTAACAGTATAAATTTCATAGAATTAATGAGTGACTTTGATAAATGAATTCAGACAAATTCTGAAATAATTCTTTCATGTATTTATTATGATTAATGCTTAAGAATATAGTTTGACTAATTCCAAGTTAAATATTATGTAAAATATTCCAATACTAATATTAATATAATTAATATAAATCATTTAATAACTTTCGTAATATGAATATCAAAACCACATGAAGCATTAAATTATCGGTTTAAACAGCTCAAATCCTATTTCAGCAATTTAAAAGGAAAAAAAAAAAAAAAAAATGGCTTATCTTCAATTCTACTTTTGTTGCATAACTCAAAAAATTTCTTATTGACCTTGTAGCTGCATAGAAAGAAGAAAAGAAAGAAAAATTTTTTGCATAACTGAAAAAAAATTTCACCCTTTGTAATAATAAAATTCGAAATAATAAAATCGAAATAAGAAATGTTTATTTTTACAGTAATAATTCCTTTATTAAAATATCAAGAGAAAACCATTTTTTAAAAATAATGCATATTAGATTTTATTGAATGTGAAATATATCGTTGAAATTTATTTTTACAATTTAGAATAATCCATATAGATAGATTTGTTGTTTATTATGCAATTTAAATTATTTTTGTTCAAGTTTAAAATTATATGAAATTTAAAAATAGATGCTTTTTCGGCGCCCATTATCTTTCTAGTGCAATAACATTGCTAGTTTCACCATGAAATCAGCATACCATGCTACAATTAAAATGTCACGCGGGGTATGTCTATCTTGGAATTCTATTTTTAGGGATGGAACCAACAATATAGAGACGAGCTGGGCATACGCTTCAGTAATGAAGTGTGAACATCAAGCCACTAGAGCTTCCCCTTTCTTCAGAGAATAGAACAAATGAGCTCGCTTGAAATATTTTGGAATGTCGTAAACTGATTCATCTGTATCCTCAGGCCTTTTACAGAGCAATGGATAATTTATTCGAGGAAGCTGCTCTTCGTTGCTTCTCAAAAAGGTTTTCATAATTGGACGTCTTGGGACATCCCTCAAGCACTGCCTATTCTCATGCGCCACTGAGAGCGGTGGGATGAAAGAGTTCTTTCAAGCAAACTTTTGCCCCAATATTTAGAGACTGTAATTGTAAATATATACTTTACTTCGATTTAACCCGGCTCGAGTACTTCGTTTTTAGATACGCCTGCCCATTTTGGAAAAGAAGTAGTTCTTATCGATCTAAAGAGTTCAAAAATATTGCTAATGTCTGGTCTAATGGGTTCGGAACATTTTCTCAGAAACACTAGTAGCAATTCATTGAATGCTACTAGTTCTCATTTACTCATTCATTGAATTAGTCATTAGTCATTTAGTCATTCATTGGAAAAACTAGTAGCTAATCATGAACAAAATGTCTTCTTTTTAAACTACACAATTTCAGTTAAACTAATTATAAAAAGATCTAAAAATAAATTAATTTCAGTTAAATAATCTAATAATGAAAATGATACAGAGATCATATATGATAAATATATGATAGATCATTTTCTCCATGGGGAAAGCAAATATTTCTCCTATTTACAATTTGGAAGAATTTCAGAATTTATGAGGGGAATTAAAGTTTATCTCTTTCGAAACTCTATATGCCCCTTTTTATCCTTCTTCAATCGCGCAACTGCCCCATGATGGGTCAAGGCCGATTGCCTATTGGCAGATTCCGAAACATGAGCTGTTTTTCTTTTTAAAGGGTAAGGTTATCAACCTTATGCCCAATTCTCTATAGTTATGGTAGATTCCCTACAGTTTAAAGTGAATTCCGAATCACTACAAACATCCACGGCACAGTCGGGATTCGAGCTCGAAGCCTATGGCACCCAGCTTCAGAGGGCTAGCCATTCGGCCTTCAGCTTTTATCCTTAACTGAAATTAAAAAAATAAAAATACATTTCTGAAAACCACTGAATAAAAAACATGTAATGTATTTCCTACTTATAGGCCTTATTCATATTCTTCCGAAGTTGAATATCACATCAAAGTTGAAGTAATGGATTATTGGAAGAAGGAGAAATTTGAGTACTTCTTAACGCATGATCATTGACATAGGACTGAATATGACTCATATGGACAGTAACACCGTATCGCGGTGGTCATCAATTTCTCTTGTGATATGCCTAACACCCATTGTGTACAGAAAATGAGAAGTAATTTTCACCTTCATATTCTTCCACAAAGCAGAAGTATTTTTTTTTTTTTTTCTGAAAGAGTATTTTGAAGTTACCAATATAATAAGATTAAGTTTCTAAAACCACCTAAAATTTTAAATGGAGGCAAAGTTTAAAATCTTAAAAAGTGAAATTCCTTTTAGAGAGAAATCGGCTATTTAGAACAATTTATCTCGTGAGTGAATAGACCTGAAAGTGATACAGGCCATGGATAGTTGTTGCAACCCTGATTTGTCAATCACATTCAAATCTTTTGCAATTATTAAGATCGGGGAAAATGCTAATAGAAGAAAATAGAATTAATAAAACCACATAATCAATAGATGGATATATCAGTTTATATACACGTACTTAAGAAATAGAAATGTCACGTCATTTCAATTAGCCCTTAGTGTTGTCAAAAACATTATTCTTCACACAGAAACAGTAAAGGGATTGATCATATTATCCCAAGAAATCAAATGTCAAGTGTATGCCACCATTACATTCTTTAATAAAAATTGTCGGATAAGAAATTAGTCCATGAGACAACATTTGATGGCTATTTTAAATACAAGGAAGATTTTTACGAATAGATTTATTCTATGCTAACATAATATAGCTCGAAGCTTGCCAAAAATCTTATAAGACGAATCTTTAGCAATCCAAGCAACGTCATTCTATGATGCCAACTTATGCTTATGTATCATTGGTTTCCCTCAATTCTGTACCGTAGCGTTTATTACATTAAAGAAAACTATAAAAATTCATATATATATATATATATTAAAACTATCAAATTAAAAAAAAATTATAATAAATTAATTAAATATATAAATAAAACATAAATAAGAATTAAAAACCTGAATTAGCATGAAATGGAAATTCTCAACGTGAAAGTATAAATATATTGCTATTTAAGCAGTACATTTTGTTCCAACTAAAAACAAACACATAATTAATTGTAAAAATAATCAGACAAATGATTAATGCCACATCGAATACAGATCAATAGAAGGAAAGGATTATCGGAAAACTCAAAATGAAGATTCGTACCTAAACCAATGCTCTTTTATGATCTCCAGACCAAAACTGGATACATTCCATACTGTGATTAATAGATACTGAGTTTAATGGAACATAAACTCGGAGTACAATTTAGTTAGGAAGATCATTCAATTGCAATTTGTACTACCTACTCTGGTCTGGTAGTCTGGGTATTACAACTGAACTACCAGTCTGGGTAATACAATTGAAATTTCCTCTACTGAGTAAAGAATATTTTGCAAATATTACACATTAGCAAAGAGCACAGAAATAGAAATCGCCCTTTGTCAAACTTTTTACAAGATGAATTCTCTACAAAAAAATACAAAATAATTACATTAGAAATTTTTTTGTCGGATATGATGATGAAGAAAAACTGTGAAAAACATGTAATATCAGTATTATTTCATGAAAATACAACTACATTGTCATTTGGCAGGTCCTGGAAACAAATAACTTGGTGATGTTTTTGTTTTATTCATTTGTTCACATCATTACAGCTAAATGAAAAATGCTATTGGTAAACACTAGTGGCTAAATATATAATTTTCCGTTAGGTTATTGCTGTATACAAAGGCTGAGAATTTTTCTGTTTTGTGTACTTAAGGCATAAGATTTTCTTTTATCATGTGGTCTAATGTTCAATCGGCCACCAAATTCATTTCTGTCAATGGAAGTCTATGTAAAGGGACTATAAGAATATGTGCCATCTAGACAGGGAATTCAAAAATTTCTCTATTGAGAAAATGAAGCACTGAATTTCAATCTCTTAGATATCTCCAAAACACTTAGATATCTTTAAAAAATTAAGTGTAATGCTATTAAAAATAACAGATGATATTGTAGCGAAGATGTAAAGGAAAATAAGTTTCAAATATTAAGTGAGATGTTATCACAAACAATCAATAAAAATGCAATGAAGATATAAAGAAATATAAATTTACCTGCTAGCTTTCTTATCAAGATAATCACTTATATTTCATAAAAATCTAATTACATCTAATTACATTAACAAACACAATTAATTAACAAATATAATTAATTATTAACCAGAAAACTTTATTAATTTAATTATTAAATAAAATAAATAGATTCATTGTGGAATTGCGCTCCAAATAATACAGAAACATTACACCCTAAATTTTCTGAACTTCAGTAAATTTTTCCAAATTTCCATAATGTTTGTCCAATTGCCTTAACTCTAAATAAATGATAATGGTTTGCTTGTTTAGGAAAATCTGTAATTTTAATTAATTTTAATAGTGCCCATGTCTACATAAACCAATGTGTTATTTTAAAGTTACTAATGTCAGACAGCAGACAAATTAATGTTGAAATTTTATTTTAATACTTACTGGATTAATATTTCCAAATTAGATTATGGTAGGCCAAAATTTAAAGTGTGCTAACATATTCGATATTTTTCATATTAATTCCAAAATTTCATCGAAATGCTGTTTTTAAGTTATCGTGCATCACCGACACATATAAATATTTTGATTGTTTTGACACGAATTCAGATGAAATTTCTAAGTGGTGCAATACAGAATAAAAATTAATAACAATTCGAAAATGTTTCGCATTAATCGCTTTTGAAATGAAAATGTTACATAATTTTAATGATTTCATTCTCTTTATTTTTATATTAAAATCCAAATATTTTAATATGCGTATGAAATAGGTATATGCATACATTGTAAATATTACAAAACGGAATAAAATTTAAAAAATTTGATTCAAATGAAATTTAAAAAAAATGCTGCTAATTATTGATAAAGGCCCAACTCGCGGCTTGATAATAACGTTCACAGATAGTCTGAAGGAGAGTTCAAGTTGCTAGAAACGTCTGACAGTCACTTTCAGAAGCAAAGGTACTGGATGGTGATTGTGACAACGTATGTAAAGCTGTTAGCATGGATAGTCAGGCTCCCTGGTGAACGTTTTCCGTATTTTCTCCAAACGACATTCAAATTTGAAGTAGTTGCTGTAATAAATCCTCTCGTAAAGCATTGTTATACCTTATCGCCTATCGGTGGTATGTTCTTGGCGTATTTCAGTGGATCGAAAGGTCCACCGATGCTCAGCAAAACATTACTGAAAAATATCTCGAGTTAGATGAGACTTTTAAGGTATTTATGTAGCTTTTTTTGTGATGCAAAAAGGGTCAATTCTTTTGAGATTCTTTTAGATAGACTTCAGGAACGCATTTTACGATATATGTTCTCGTATGAGATTCAATAAATATCTTTTCAATGTCATAGTTTTTAAATTATTTTTATGGTTCTTGCAAAATTTAAAATAACGACAGTGCTATCAAATGCTTTAAACTAGACTATTTTGCAATTAATGGAACTAGTTCGAAGTTTATGAAATATATAACTATTCATTTCTGGGCTTTTCTAATGTTTTTCTTGATTTCAAAGTCAGCAATGCCATAATAATAACACTAAAAATCTTATTTTCAATGAAAAAAAATGGAGGATTCAGTTTATTCAGATCTTTATACTTATTTGTTTTTATAGAAAAATCAAAACAAGTTACACAATATTGAAAAATTGTTTATGCCGATGTTAAATATGCAAGAAACACAGCCCGTACGAAAATATTTTATCTTAATCGATGCTATTGCATCTCGACCCTCCTCTCACATATTTAAGAGAAGCAGCTGAAAGCCATGCGTCTTGACTTACGGAATCTTTTAGGGCGAGAATCAGCTGAGAACACAAAAAATATTACGTGCAATGTATACGTATTCATCGTTGTTTCCTTGCGCCATTCGAAACTACCATTTGTTGAATATCGTTATTTGGATATACACGACAACACAAATTTTAATTAATTGTGTAAGCATGGTATTAAAATATATAATGTAATAAAAAAAGTCCTTCGATATGATTTAGAATTCAATTTAAATGTCTTCAGTAAACTCATTGTTTTTCCTCCTACTTTGAAAATGAAGAGAAAAAGCCTTATATAATGTTTTTCTCCGAAGTCTGTCGTAGAAATACATCATTATTGGTACTTTATGGTCATTGTCTACGGATAAAAAAAAAAAATCATAATGATAAAAAATATCAACATATAAATAAATTATTTGTTATTAACAAACATTGATATATTTTAAATGAATTACAATGTCTTGAAAATTTCTTCTTTATATTTGAAGATCGTAACGTTTTCACTTCTTCACAGCATTTTATTAATTAATTACAACAAAAAATGATTAAAGCTTCAGGATATATAAATGATTACAGTTTCAGAATGATTAAAGCTTCAGGCTTGTGAACAATAAACTTGCTATTGTACTGTTATTTTAATTTATTATTTTTTTACTCGAATTTTCTGGCATTATTAGCGATAAAGTTTTTATTTCATGTAAGATAGGAAACTCCTGGTACATAGTATATATAAACTCCTCGATGGAAACTCCCAGTATATCAATCAATAATTTACTTTCATTCATAATCCATAATTTCCATTTCCAATCAATAATTTTCTTTAATCAATCATTATTCCTATTTTATCTTTTTCCAAACCTTTTATTAAGATAAAATTCAAACCTTATCCAAAACTCTTTGATGGTGTTTTGTAACAATCAAAAAACTCTTTCTTACATAAAAGTCTGTTGATTTCTGTTTGCCAATAAAAAAACAAAATATATATAATAAAGGTATATATGTTGGTAGAGATTAGATTTAAATAGCTAATTTTATTAATTTTGAAATCCATTATTACTAAATTTTTAATTTGTATACATAATTCAAATGATTGATCTTAACAAAACAGGAGCGTCAAAATTACTCATTTTCAAGTTTATATATCTTGTAATACAATCCATTAAAAAAAAAACTACACTTTTTATGAAGTATGGATAATTGTATTCCAACAAATATAAATGTATAAATCACGTTCTCTAAAAAAATTTATAGAGGAAGGAATTCATGACTATCAATTATAACTTATGACTATCCCTGACTATTACTTATAACTCATATACATACATAAAGAAGATACAAACTGTGATAATATATTCAATTAACCGTCCAATGTGACGCAGTATTTTACTTTAATATGGGCTATAAATAAGAATGGTGTAATATAAATTCAACTGTTGCTGCAATTATGTCCTGTAGCGTGATATTGAGTTTACTCACGCCATCACCCTGCGAAATTCTCAAAGATTTAAATTTTCTGATTGCAAAAACTATATTTTTGCTTTGCAAGGTACCAAATAAAACAACGGAACGGACACCAACTGTCAACTTAATTTGATCAGGCTGTTCAAACTCTTAATTCTTTACAAGAATAATATGCTTCACTTTATGTGTTGAGGAACTATAAAAGATAAAAAAACCAAAAAAAAAAAAAAAAAAAAAAAAAAAAACACAGACGCCCACTTTTATGAGCTGCTTGTCCGAGTCTTCTCACGTTTCAAGCTTACCGTATTATTTCCAAAAAAAAAAAAAAAAAAAAAAAGGGACGATGCAAAGAAAGAAAAAAAAAGTGTGTAATAAAAAAAAAAATCTGCTCTAATAACTCTTATTGTGTTTGTTTTTATGCTCCAGCGTTGGTAAGTTCTGTGCATTTAGTAAGCCTATTAAACATTAGTATTCTGTTCCACAGCCCCATCAGGTGAAATATAGAAAGACGAGAGATTTTACGTGTAATAGGCTATTCGCGTGCCACCGTGCCACTAATGGAACTGAAGAAAATCCTCAAGCATTTTTAAAAATTATAAAGATAACGTGTAGCTGAAAACTCTTATTAAAATGTAGTGAGAGTGGATACAAGCCTTCTTTAGTGCAAAAATTTCTTTTATCTATGCTATTGATTAGATCGTTAGGTCTAGGGTGAAATAATGATTTTTTTTTTTCTTTCTTTCTTTTTTTTTTTTTTCTACTTTTAATCTTCTGTATTTTTTTTAACAGACGCGTGCCGAGCACTTGCTTATTAACCTCTTAACCGAACAGCTAGGTGCTAATGCGCTGATATTTTTTTTTTTTTTTTGTCCGAGAGATCTTCAATGTCAAACCTTATCAAGATAAAAAAAAAAAAATTCTGAAAAACAAAAAATTTGTTTACAAGTAAAAGACAGAATAAATTCCGAAAAAAGTTTCTCTAATCGTAAAACGTTGATTAAATATTTGTAAAAGCATTGATGAGTATTAAAAGTTAAAGTAGTGCTTTGTATTGAATGTTGGTGAAAGGAGAGCTTTTATATTTGTAAAAGCGATGCTGCTTTATGCAATTTATTTTTACATTTAATTAGCTATCTCCCTTTAAGATTAAATCGATAATATCTTCTAATATAATAATTTTAAAATTAATATTGAAGGAAATGATATCTTTATTACTAAAGTGATTGAATTATATAAAAAGACGGTACAAAAATATAATATTTATTGTAATTTTCATCTGTATATTTCTCGTATTATGTATCTAAACAATATGCACTGGAATAAAAAATATTTGATAATTAAAATTTGTTATTTTTCTCTTATTTGATGTTATAACAGAAATGAAAAATATGCCTTCTATTTTTAGGCAATATTTACGAAATTTCTAAGAATAATCATAATTTAAATTAATTTGTTATATTATTTCAACTCAAAATAAATCCATCAATATTTTTTTCTTCAAGTAAATGCAGATCATAAACACTTATACATGGATTAAACAGTTGCTAAATAGAAAAAATACTCTTGTTTTAAGACATTAGTCTTCACATACGCATTGCAATAAATAACATTTGGCTTTAAAGAAAACGGAAAAGAAAGCAGAACTTACCTGTTAGAGATGGAAAGCATCACTGACACATATCGTCTATACTTTGAGGTTCTTTCCGTTTGGGCATTGATTTTCAGCCTCTAAACTTCCCTTTCAAGGAAAAACTCGCTTCTCTCGCTATCTTTCTGTAAATGATACTTCTTTTATAACCGTGCAACTTCTTTTATATCCCTCGTGTGATTTCTTTTTGTAACTTTCATTAGATTTCCCATCATTTTGAACCTGATTTATCATTTTAGCAATACTCATGAAAAAGGAAATTCAAGTCAAGATGGGCAATCATTGCTGAAAGATATTCGTCTCATCCATTAGCTCAGTGAATCCTTTTTGCTATCTATTATACAGTAATAAATCATGGGTAAATTTTATCTTATATTTAAATGTTCTAACAATTTAACTTGATTTATTTGAAGCTATCTGTCTATTATCTTATTTTTACACTGAAATAAAATCAACAACAAAATAAATGATAATTCACAATGATGCAGCAGCAGATTCAAACGATTTAAAATATTCTTATTGTAGATGTCCTATAAATTGAGCAATAGCTTAAAATTTGGGTATAAATAAAAATATAATTCAGGACATCAATTCTTATTTATTTATCAGTAAGTGCATGGGATTTAGATTTGTTATACTAAAATCAATAGATTATTTTTAGATTGTTGTTAGTTCACAACTTAGTAACAACTTTCTATGTTCACTTGCTAAATGAAACTGGTTTTATAGATCTACAGAAGGGTATACAAAATCCACAATTTTATCAATCTTGTAATAATCTATATTCATTTCAATTCTGTTCCCCTTTTTTCCTTTGTAAACGTAGGAACAGATGCCCTTACATTGTGCATTAAAATTCAACGATTAATTTAGTCAGTTATTTCATTTTAGATTTATTTTCACGAAATTTGTCAATTTTATGTTTTTAATTTTTTATATTGCTCATCAATTTGAAATTTTTTTTTTTTTTTTTGTAAATGAAAGGATGAAAAATTCTCCGTGCCATTTATGAAATTTTATTTTCATTTGTGACAATTAATATATCACATTAAATTTTAAATATGTCCTTTTGGAAATCTTGAAAATCTTTTTTTGGACAACTACGGATAGTTAAACTTATATCTACCATCTACCATAGGAAATGAAAAACGCAATTCACTTTTCTGCAACGTCGTGATTAATAACACGAGTCCATTTGCACAGGAAATAAAGAAAAAGTAATAAAACGTTTTTTACTTTTTGCGGTTTCTCCAACTAAAAGAAAAGTCCCAGAACCAGAACGGATGTTCCGTTTATTCTTCAAGAAAGCATAAGCGCCAGTTGAAAGAGGGGTACTAATTACCAAAGCGGGGGGTCGGTACAGTAGAGGGGTTACAGAACACAGAAGTCGTACGGAAGATGCAAATTTTCTTGGGGACTTTGGAAATGCGTGGAGCGTCGATGTTTCGCTTCGCATTTAAAT
>BPLR01014677.1:0-37993 GCA_021605095.1 Caerostris extrusa
TCTCATAGAAAGTTGAAATGATTTTATATCGTGTTTTCGAATCGAAACTAAAAAATATTTAAAAGAGACAATACACCCACTTTCTTCAAAACTTATGAAGTAGAAAAATTTTATGCTATTATCTCCACCAATTATCTTACTTATCCTATTTTTACATAGTATGGTTTGACAATTCCTTTTTCCTAATTAATTGAGCATTACTATTTTTCTCCATAACAATAATACATTAAAAAGAATTTAATATGCCCGCAAGGTGTTTCTTTTGTATATAACTAATGTGAGAATGTAAATTTTAATAATAAGAGAGCATTAAAGCAGGTCGAAAAATGAAATTTGGGAAATTAATAGTGGTTATTTATATATACAGGTCACATACGAAATCAAGTAAGGGTCAACTATATGCTGCATTTGTTATAATCTCATGTATGTCTAATTATTTCATTTTAAGAAATTTCAAATTGTCATCACTATGTAAGTGACTTCATTTAAGTAATATAACAAATGAATACTTTTTTTAAAATTCTTTTTTTCCATGATTTTTTGGGCTGTCAGCCACATCATGTCATATTATTCAATTTTGTGGTATTCAAAATTATCCTTGTAGAATATGATTTTCTAATTTTATTTAAAACAAACAGCAAACTGTTTAATCGACGTAATATATTACATGTAAACTTTTTTTCAATTCTCGAAACTAATAATAATTATATATCTTACAATTCCTTTACAGTAAATATGATATCTTTTTAAGGTACTATTTTATTGAACAAATTTAATTCTTCCTTTAAAAAGACTACTATCTGAAGAAACTCTCTATTGTACTCTTTATTGAAATTGCCTCTTCAATTTTAAATAATAAATTTAAAAAATTTTAATTTAATTTATAATTAAATTTAAAAAATAAATTTTATTTAAATGTTTAAAAAATGCGACCATTGCGTTTTTTCAACCTAATTTTTGGAATATTAAAGGGTTCAACTATTACTACACAGGTATTACTGTTTACAAACATCTTCATCGTACACACAACGAAATGGATTATTTTTACCTTTACGTAATCAGTTTCCCACTCAAACAAAAATAATACCCATAATTACACATCTTATCTGAAGATTGTGATAGATAAAAATTACAAACATCTTCAAGAAATGTATTCTACACTGTCAAATAAATAACTGTGTTTGTGCATATGAGCGTAAGTGACCGCAAAATATTTAAAAACTGCATTTTAAAGCTTAGAAAACTTCTGAAATCCTGTATTTGTAGGCAAAATTATTTTTTTATTCCTGGTATTTTTTTTTTTTTTTTTTATAAGACATTCAATTATAATAATCAATTAATTCAAAAATATTGTCCATGCATACGCAAATAAACCATTTTATTAAACTTGTGAAATTTGTTTTGGTTCTCCACATAAGCCATAAAGGTAAAATATAACAGCAATCATAAGTTTTACTTCTCAAGTATTATATTAAATAAATACACACATTTATTGAAATTAATAAAGAAGGTCTCATAGAAAGTTGAAATGATTTATATCTCGTGTTTTCGAATCGAAACTAAAAAAATATTTATAAAAGGACAATACACCCACTTCTTCAAAACTTATGAAGTAGAAAATTTTATGCTATTATCTCCACCAATTATCTTACTTATCCTATTTTTATAGTATGGTTTGACAATTCCTTTCCTAATTAATTGACATTACTATTTTTCTCCATAACAATAATACATTAAAAGAATTTAATATGCCCGCAAGGTGTTTCTGTTGTATATAACTAATGTGAAATGTAAATTTTAATAATAAAGGCATTAAAGCAGGTCGAAAAATGAAATTTGGCAAATTAAGTGTAGTTTATTTTATATATACAGGTCACATACGAGAAATCAAGTAAAAGGGATCAACTATATGTACTGCATTTATTATAATCTCATGTATGTCTAATTATTTCATTTTAAGAAATTTCAAGGAAATTGTCATCACTATGTAATTGACTTCATTTAAGTAATATAACAAATGAATACTTTTTTTTTTAAAATTCTTTTTCGAATTTTTAGGCTGTCATACATCATGTCATATTATTCGAGAATTTGTGGTATTCCAAAATTATCCTTGTAGAATATGATTTTCTAATTTTATTTAAAACAAACAGCAAACTGTTTAATCGACGTAAATATATTACATGTAACCTTTTTTTTTTTCAATTCTCGAAACTAATAATAATTATCATTTATATATCTTACAATTCCTTTACAGTAAATATGATATCTTTTAAGGTACTATTTTATTGAACAAATTTAATTCTTCTCTTTAAAAAGACTACTATCTGAAGAAACTCTCTATTGTACTCTTTATTGAAATTGCCTCTTCAATTTTAAATAATAAATTTAAAAAATTTTAATTTAATTTATAATTAAATTTAAAAATAAATTTTATTTAAATGTTTAAAAATGCGACATTTCATTGCGTTTTTTCAACCTAATTTTTGAATATATTAAAGGGTTCAACTATTACTACACAGGTATTAACACTATTAGAAATCAACATTTCATTAGAGTTTAAAGCTATGAAAATGCTAATTTAAATGAATTTATTAGCTATAAATCTAAACTTCAACAGATTATCTGTAATCTGCGTTAAATTAAAAATTAATATTAAATATATATTTAATAATTTTCTTCAATATTTTAAATTTTTAAATAAGTGTGCAAATAACCTTTAATTTCAGCAAAAGCAATTTTATTTCGTTGTTTAAATTTGGTTCAAAATTCGTCGATGCTTCGCAAATTTGCTTTTAACTATATGAATAACACATAGTAAATTCTCGTTGTGTTGAAATAAGTTTGGTATAAAACTTCCAGTTTTGGCCTGAATTGGATGATATTTTTAAAAATAGAGTTGATACTAAATTTGATAAAAAAATTCCAGAATTATACTTAAATATGTAGAGAAATTGAAATGAAGTAGCACAACTTGTTGACAATAATGTTTGTTTATTTGAAATTTGTGACAAAATTTAAAAATAAAACATAAGTAAATAGCTTACAAAAAGGCAAATGATAGAATAAATAATATAAACAATGCAAGAATTAAACTTTGTATGAAAACATGAATGAACTGTATGAATGTTGAACTTAAAAAATTGCAATTCGTCTTTATCATATTCATTCTTAGTTCGGCGTCTGAAATCTGATATTATGGGCAGGTCTACTTCGTATTCGGGACGGGCGAAGAGTTCTGACACAGGCAACATTTAATTTTTCCCAAACTTGTCCGTAGGCGTTGGATTCTTTCCCACAAGCATTTTTTCGGAGGACAGGCACATCTACACTTAATTCTTCACATTGCGTATTCCTTTGACGACGGCGAGCATTCTTTGGAAGATTCAAATTGACACACGTGACTTTCGGTAGGAGTTTTGGAATTCTGTCTTCGTCGAAATCCTCCTCGACTTCAAAACAGTCATAGATTGGATCACTAACTTCGAAACTATTGCAGTCAATCTCCACATCGCTTATCGTTGTATTCGTTGGACTTTTTCTTTTCCCATTTGAAACAGAGTCGAAGTTGTGAAAATTTCCAGAAGAAATTTGTCCAATATTCCAAAGAGATCCTCGAATACATGGATTAGGTTCGGTAGACACGACACCAAATGGATATTCGGCAGGCAAGCAAAAACCAGTTGAAATCCAGAGACAAAGACTTAAAACGATAGAAATTTTATTCATTTTGACAGTGTGAAAATATGTCGTTTACTTGAACATAAAATAATTCATGTGAATGAAATCACGCATTACTGGTTATATAAAGGACTATCAAAGATATCGTGGGAAAAATGGCACCCCAATCAGCTCAAAATCAACTTCATTGTAGTAAGCACAACGTAATGGGTTTTTGCCGGGAGATAATGAATTTCCCTACCGTACCAAATAATACTACTAATTACATATCTTATCTTATGATAGTATTAAAAAAAAAAAAAAAAAGTTTACAAACATCTTCATCGTACACACAACGAAATGGATTATTTTTACCTTTACGTAATCAGTTTCCCACTCAAACAAAAATAATACCCATAATTACACATCTTATCTGAAGATTGTGATAGATAAAAATTACAAACATCTTCAAGAAATGTATTCTACACTGTCAAATAAATAACTGTGTTTGTGCATATGAGCGTAAGTGACCGCAAAATATTTAAAAACTGCATTTTAAAGCTTAGAAAACTTCTGAAATCCTGTATTTGTAGGCAAAATTATTTTTTTATTCCTGGTATTTTTACTTTTTTTTTTTTATAAGACATTCAATTATAATAATCAATTAATTCAAAAATATTGTCCATGCATACGCAAATAAACCATTTTATTAAACTTGTGAAATTTGTTTTGGTTCTCCACATAAGCCATAAAGGTAAAATATAACAGCAATCATAAGTTTTACTTCTCAAGTATTATATTAAATAAATACACACATTTATTGAAATTAATAAAGAAGGTCTCATAGAAAGTTGAAATGATTTATATCTCGTGTTTTCGAATCGAAACTAAAAAATATTTATAAAAGAGACAATACACCCACTTCTTCAAAACTTATGAAGTAGAAAATTTTATGCTATTATCTCCACCAATTATCTTACTTATCCTATTTTTATAGTATGGTTTGACAATTCCTTTCCTAATTAATTGACATTACTATTTTTCTCCATAACAATAATACATTAAAAGAATTTAATATGCCCGCAAGGTGTTTCTGTTGTATATAACTAATGTGAAATGTAAATTTTAATAATAAAGGCATTAAAGCAGGTCGAAAAATGAAATTTGGCAAATTAAGTGTAGTTTATTTTATATATACAGGTCACATACGAGAAATCAAGTAAAAGGGATCAACTATATGTACTGCATTTATTATAATCTCATGTATGTCTAATTATTTCATTTTAAGAAATTTCAAGGAAATTGTCATCACTATGTAATTGACTTCATTTAAGTAATATAACAAATGAATACTTTTTTTAAAATTCTTTTTCGAATTTTTAGGCTGTCATACATCATGTCATATTATTCGAGAATTTGTGGTATTCCAAAATTATCCTTGTAGAATATGATTTTCTAATTTTATTTAAAACAAACAGCAAACTGTTTAATCGACGTAAATATATTACATGTAACCTTTTTTTTTCAATTCTCGAAACTAATAATAATTATCATTTATATATCTTACAATTCCTTTACAGTAAATATGATATCTTTTAAGGTACTATTTTATTGAACAAATTTAATTCTTCTCTTTAAAAAGACTACTATCTGAAGAAACTCTCTATTGTACTCTTTATTGAAATTGCCTCTTCAATTTTAAATAATAAATTTAAAAAATTTTAATTTAATTTATAATTAAATTTAAAAAATAAATTTTATTTAAATGTTTAAAAAATGCGACATTTCATTGCGTTTTTTTCAACCTAATTTTTGAATATATTAAAGGGTTCAACTATTACTACACAGGTATTAACACTATTAGAAATCAACATTTCATTAGAGTTTAAAGCTATGAAAATGCTAATTTAAATGAATTTATTAGCTATAAATCTAAACTTCAACAGATTATCTGTAATCTGCGTTAAATTAAAAATTAATATTAAATATATATTTAATAATTTTCTTCAATATTTTAAATTTTTAAATAAGTGTGCAAATAACCTTTAATTTCAGCAAAAGCAATTTTATTTCGTTGTTTAAATTTGGTTCAAAATTCGTCGATGCTTCGCAAATTTGCTTTTAACTATATGAATAACACATAGTAAATTCTCGTTGTGTTGAAATAAGTTTGGTATAAAACTTCCAGTTTTGGCCTGAATTGGATGATATTTTTAAAAATAGAGTTGATACTAAATTTGATAAAAAAATTCCAGAATTATACTTAAATATGTAGAGAAATTGAAATGAAGTAGCACAACTTGTTGACAATAATGTTTGTTTATTTGAAATTTGTGACAAAATTTAAAAATAAAACATAAGTAAATAGCTTACAAAAAGGCAAATGATAGAATAAATAATATAAACAATGCAAGAATTAAACTTTGTATGAAAACATGAATGAACTGTATGAATGTTGAACTTAAAAATTGCAATTCGTCTTTATCATATTCATTCTTAGTTCGGCGTCTGAAATCTGATATTATGGGCAGGTCTACTTCGTATTCGGGACGGGCGAAGAGTTCTGACACAGGCAACATTTAATTTTTCCCAAACTTGTCCGTAGGCGTTGGATTCTTTCCCACAAGCATTTTTTCGGAGGACAGGCACATCTACACTTAATTCTTCACATTGCGTATTCCTTTGACGACGGCGAGCATTCTTTGGAAGATTCAAATTGACACACGTGACTTTCGGTAGGAGTTTTGGAATTCTGTCTTCGTCGAAATCCTCCTCGACTTCAAAAGAACAGTCATAGATTGGATCACTAACTTCGAAACTATTGCAGTCAATCTCCACATCGCTTATCGTTGTATTCGTTGGACTTTTTCTTTTCCCATTTGAAACAGAGTCGAAGTTGTGAAAATTTCCAGAAGAAATTTGTCCAATATTCCAAAGAGATCCTCGAATACATGGATTAGGTTCGGTAGACACGACACCAAATGGATATTCGGCAGGCAAGCAAAAACCAGTTGAAATCCAGAGACAAAGACTTAAAACGATAGAAATTTTATTCATTTTGACAGTGTGAAAATATGTCGTTTACTTGAACATAAAATAATTCATGTGAATGAAATCACGCATTACTGGTTATATAAAGGACTATCAAAGATATCGTGGGAAAAATGGCACCCCAATCAGCTCAAAATCAACTTCATTGTAGTAAGCACAACGTAATGGGTTTTTGCCGGGAGATAATGAATTTCCCTACCGTACCAAATAATACTACTAATTACATATCTTATCTTATGATAGTATTAAAAAAAAAAAAAGTTTACAAACATCTTCATCGTACACACAACGAAATGGATTATTTTTACCTTTACGTAATCAGTTTCCCACTCAAACAAAAATAATACCCATAATTACACATCTTATCTGAAGATTGTGATAGATAAAAATTACAAACATCTTCAAGAAATGTATTCTACACTGTCAAATAAATAACTGTGTTTGTGCATATGAGCGTAAGTGACCGCAAAATATTTAAAAACTGCATTTTAAAGCTTAGAAAACTTCTGAAATCCTGTATTTGTAGGCAAAATTATTTTTTTATTCCTGGTATTTTTACTTTTTTTTTTTTTATAAGACATTCAATTATAATAATCAATTAATTCAAAAATATTGTCCATGCATACGCAAATAAACCATTTTATTAAACTTGTGAAATTTGTTTTGGTTCTCCACATAAGCCATAAAGGTAAAATATAACAGCAATCATAAGTTTTACTTCTCAAGTATTATATTAAATAAATACACACATTTATTGAAATTAATAAAGAAGGTCTCATAGAAAGTTGAAATGATTTATATCTCGTGTTTTCGAATCGAAACTAAAAAAATATTTATAAAAGGACAATACACCCACTTCTTCAAAACTTATGAAGTAGAAAATTTTATGCTATTATCTCCACCAATTATCTTACTTATCCTATTTTTATAGTATGGTTTGACAATTCCTTTCCTAATTAATTGACATTACTATTTTTCTCCATAACAATAATACATTAAAAGAATTTAATATGCCCGCAAGGTGTTTCTGTTGTATATAACTAATGTGAAATGTAAATTTTAATAATAAAGGCATTAAAGCAGGTCGAAAAATGAAATTTGGCAAATTAAGTGTAGTTTATTTTATATATACAGGTCACATACGAGAAATCAAGTAAAAGGGATCAACTATATGTACTGCATTTATTATAATCTCATGTATGTCTAATTATTTCATTTTAAGAAATTTCAAGGAAATTGTCATCACTGTAATTGACTTCATTTAAGTAATATAACAAATGAATACTTTTTTAAAATTCTTTTTCGAATTTTTAGGCTGTCATACATCATGTCATATTATTCGAGAATTTGTGGTATTCCAAAATTATCCTTGTAGAATATGATTTTCTAATTTTATTTAAAACAAACAGCAAACTGTTTAATCGACGTAAATATATTACATGTAACCTTTTTTTTCAATTCTCGAAACTAATAATAATTATCATTTATATATCTTACAATTCCTTTACAGTAAATATGATATCTTTTAAGGTACTATTTTATTGAACAAATTTAATTCTTCTCTTTAAAAAGACTACTATCTGAAGAAACTCTCTATTGTACTCTTTATTGAAATTGCCTCTTCAATTTTAAATAATAAATTTAAAAAATTTTAATTTAATTTATAATTAAATTTAAAAAATAAATTTTATTTAAATGTTTAAAAAATGCGACATTTCATTGCGTTTTTTCAACCTAATTTTTGAATATATTAAAGGGTTCAACTATTACTACACAGGTATTAACACTATTAGAAATCAACATTTCATTAGAGTTTAAAGCTATGAAAATGCTAATTTAAATGAATTTATTAGCTATAAAGCTAAACTTCAACAGATTATCTGTAATCTGCGTTAAATTAAAAATTAATATTAAATATATATTTAATAATTTTCTTCAATATTTTAAATTTTTAAATAAGTGTGCAAATAACCTTTAATTTCAGCAAAAGCAATTTTATTTCGTTGTTTAAATTTGGTTCAAAATTCGTCGATGCTTCGCAAATTTGCTTTTAACTATATGAATAACACATAGTAAATTCTCGTTGTGTTGAAATAAGTTTGGTATAAAACTTCCAGTTTTGGCCTGAATTGGATGATATTTTTAAAAATAGAGTTGATACTAAATTTGATAAAAAAATTCCAGAATTATACTTAAATATGTAGAGAAATTGAAATGAAGTAGCACAACTTGTTGACAATAATGTTTGTTTATTTGAAATTTGTGACAAAATTTAAAAATAAAACATAAGTAAATAGCTTACAAAAAGGCAAATGATAGAATAAATAATATAAACAATGCAAGAATTAAACTTTGTATGAAAACATGAATGAACTGTATGAATGTTGAACTTAAAGTAATTGCAATTCGTCTTTATCATATTCATTCTTAGTTCGGCGTCTGAAATCTGATATTATGGGCAGGTCTACTTCGTATTCGGGACGGGCGAAGAGTTCTGACACAGGCAACATTTAATTTTTCCCAAACTTGTCCGTAGGCGTTGGATTCTTTCCCACAAGCATTTTTTCGGAGGACAGGCACATCTACACTTAATTCTTCACATTGCGTATTCCTTTGACGACGGCGAGCATTCTTTGGAAGATTCAAATTGACACACGTGACTTTCGGTAGGAGTTTTGGAATTCTGTCTTCGTCGAAATCCTCCTCGACTTCAAAAGAACAGTCATAGATTGGATCACTAACTTCGAAACTATTGCAGTCAATCTCCACATCGCTTATCGTTGTATTCGTTGGACTTTTTCTTTTCCCATTTGAAACAGAGTCGAAGTTGTGAAAATTTCCAGAAGAAATTTGTCCAATATTCCAAAGAGATCCTCGAATACATGGATTAGGTTCGGTAGACACGACACCAAATGGATATTCGGCAGGCAAGCAAAAACCAGTTGAAATCCAGAGACAAAGACTTAAAACGATAGAAATTTTATTCATTTTGACAGTGTGAAAATATGTCGTTTACTTGAACATAAAATAATTCATGTGAATGAAATCACGCATTACTGGTTATATAAAGGACTATCAAAGATATCGTGGGAAAAATGGCACCCCAATCAGCTCAAAATCAACTTCATTGTAGTAAGCACAACGTAATGGGTTTTTGCCGGGAGATAATGAATTTCCCTACCGTACCAAATAATACTACTAATTACATATCTTATCTTATGATAGTATTAAAAAAAAAGTTTACAAACATCTTCATCGTACACACAACGAAATGGATTATTTTTACCTTTACGTAATCAGTTTCCCACTCAAACAAAAATAATACCCATAATTACACATCTTATCTGAAGATTGTGATAGATAAAAATTACAAACATCTTCAAGAAATGTATTCTACACTGTCAAATAAATAACTGTGTTTGTGCATATGAGCGTAAGTGACCGCAAAATATTTAAAAACTGCATTTTAAAGCTTAGAAAACTTCTGAAATCCTGTATTTGTAGGCAAAATTATTTTTTTATTCCTGGTATTTTTACTTTTTTTTTTATAAGACATTCAATTATAATAATCAATTAATTCAAAAATATTGTCCATGCATACGCAAATAAACCATTTTATTAAACTTGTGAAATTTGTTTTGGTTCTCCACATAAGCCATAAAGGTAAAATATAACAGCAATCATAAGTTTTACTTCTCAAGTATTATATTAAATAAATACACACATTTATTGAAATTAATAAAAATTTGGAAAAAGTAATAAAAGAAGGTCTCATAGAAAGTTGAAATGATTTATATCTCGTGTTTTCGATTATATTATTTTTCATTTATTATTTTAAATTTCGCTATGTTAATTTTATTCAGTACTTAACATTTTTGCATATATATATATATATAACGCTTTGTAAGATGTTCTCTATCTTTGTAGTCCACCTTTGTAAATTTCCCTTTGTTTTTTAATTAAATAAATCCCGCCGCAGCATCGCTAATAGTCTGTAGAGATTTCAAATCACATGCTCAAAATAACCACATAAGTACTTAGTGCATCAAAATAACATTCAATTCAATAATAGAGTTTTTGCATACCGTATTTTGGACATTCCGTTAGCTTTTTCTCCCTAGCGCGCATGCTCATAGGAAATTGCGCATGCGTATCTGTAATAATATTTCCTATGAGCATGCGCTCTAGGGAGTAAAAGCTAACGGACGCAAACGGTATGCAAAAACTCTCTAAATAATATCCATTCACAATAATATCCAATTTTCAAAAATGCTAATATTTTGTTGGAATATCCATTGACTTATGGATTCCCTATTTTAAAACCTATCAAGTTTCGTTCAGAATTTTTTTTTTTTTTTTTTTTTTTGAAGTTTTAGTTGTTGTTGTTGTTACTTTGTCCCATCTAGGAAATTTAAGAGGTGGAAACTCCCAACAGATAACGTTTTCTACTACGTAGTAGACTACTACTACTAGTAAAAATCGAATGGGATGCCACATGCATTAAAATGTCTGTGATGCTAATTAATCATAGGATTGCCTCTGACGTTAGAGTAACTGTCCAGAGCAGGAGTTTCCAAACTACGGCCCCCGGGCCAAATCCGGCCCGCCAATGTCATCCATCCGGCCCGCGACAACGAATAGCTTAGTGTTGCTGTAATAAGTTGGATAAAAACACGGAAGGATAATAACTCCGTTTTATTTACTCGCTAGGTAAAACTTAATGACAAGCATAATACGCGGAAAACTAACTTAAACATAACAACTAACAAGTAATTGAAATGAATCCCACTAACATTAAAAACTAGTGAACATCCCGCGGTTACCCCTCGGTAGTTATGTCGGGGTAAAGAGTATCGCATATGCATGTATATCGGTGTTTGGAATGTATATATCCTGAATCAAACATATGATTTTTATTCTGAAAATCTCACAGGGAACGGAAAAGCTAAATGAAAGCGAATGAAACCGCGGGGTACCGCACTTGTAAAAAAATACTAATGAGATTTATGTAATTGTGATTTTTCACTGACAATAGTTTCTAGTAGCTGAACCAGCGAATTTAGCAAGCGTATGCTCGCTCAGAGCGCGTACTCGGCGACTAGTCTAGAAATTATAGATAATGGCAGAAATATTAAAACGGTTTTGACCCTTGGTACTTACTGGAGCAAACAGTATGGCCCGAAGGCTGGAAAGTTTGGAGACCCCTGGTCCAGAGTAACACGCATCGGCCTTTGTTAAATTCATGACAGAATAGTAAAGAAATAAGTTGCAAAGGAAAATGGTTTAAAATTTGGGGAAATAAAGTAGCATAATTAGAAGTATACAATATTTTGAAATAAAATAGTTAACTTAGGGTTAATAAACTGAATTAATGTACAGGGTGATTATAATTAAAGTCCCACTTTAAAAATGCTGTAAAAAAAAAAAAGAACCACTTGTCACAATGAGTTCAAATTTGAACTGAAGATACTTGAAGAAGGGAGAAACGGTACGACATCAATATCACACTGTAAATGCATTAGAAAAAGAAAAACGTCATTTTAACTATTTTGTTTTACTAAATGTATAAGAAGTAATCGTTTCTAAATGTTCAGAAATGCATGCTAAAAATTATATATATATATATATATATATATAAACGGGTTAAAAGATATATTTTTTGGAACATAAAATTCAGAATTAGTTGAAAAAAATTTCATGTCTATGTTTCTATACATTTTCATAGTATTTTAAACAACTTATATTTAAAAAATAAAATGTAAATAAAGAAAAAAAAAAATTTATGGAAATAATTATCTTATTAATTTTTAAAAATTAAGGAAATTTTCATATAAATAATGAATTTTGTAACGCATTAGGAAAAAAAAATAATAAATAAAAAAAAATAAATGTATTACTTTATTAAAATGAATTTTATAAAATGTAACAAATGGTTTTGATACATTTTATAAAATTTAGAAAACTTGATAAATAATTAAATATTAAAATTAGTAAGAAAAATAAATAAACATTTGCTGAAATAATTATTTGTAAAATCAAAATATTAATGTTAAATATTACAAATGTTACAAATGTTAAATATTACAAATGTTACAAATGTTAAATATTATATAAAAATCATTATATATATTTAGTCAATTGAATTGCACATTAAAAATCAGAACAATAATCCTCTGATTTATCGCCAAAATTCATTTCAATTTTTCAGTTTCGTTCAAAGTTTTCGATACTAAAATATTATCACTATTATTACTTACTATTATCCCAAAAACTGTCTTCACGTTTATTAACTTTGATAAAATAATAACGAAAAGTAAATGGAAGCTTGTAATAATCCAGGAATAACATGTAACAGATTTGGAGGACTGAAAAACATCGATTCAAATAACTGTAAATCTATGTGAAATTGCAATTCTCTTAAAAATGCTTACTGCCAGGTGTATAATATCACGAACAAATTCGTCTTTACCTTAGAATAATACAATGCTGCTATAATACTGAGTTTGCCCTAGAATTAAAATTGAATTTACGTACCAGTTTAACTTGCGGTATTCCGAAAAGATACAAATATAAGGTACGAGCATACTCCGAAATGACTTGGTCAGTTAATCTAAAACAAAAATCTCTATATTTTTGATCACAAAAGCGTTCCTAAAAGGTTAAAAATATTTTTTAAATATTTTAATATATAAAAATATTTTTATGCATTATTTTAATTCGATACATTATATATATATATATATATACAGTCCAGTCACATTAATGTGACCACCTGTCAAAAGCTAGAATAACCACCTTTGGCAGAGCGGACCGATTGCAATTCGAGAAAGGTAATTAATGATTGAAATGCCTTCCGATGCCCTAGGACATCCTTTATATACACTCCACTGCAATGTGCTACCACCTGTCTTTTGTGATTGGCTATTTCGCGTTGACGTCGAAAGTAGGTGGTGGTCACATTAATGTGACAGGACTGTGTATATTATTATACATTATTAACTATTTTAAGCATCTAAAGGTTAATATATATTATGTACTAGCATTCCGTACTCAAATAATCAAATAAATAAAAACGATTTCGACGACGAAACGAAATTTAAAATATAAAAAACTATTTTAAATGCATGGTGACAAGTTCTAAAGTATGATCCAATGCAAGTTCCAAAGTACCAATAAGAAGTAAAAGTAAAGTACCAAAGCAAAGCACAAGTACAAATAAAAATCGTGACACAAATATTGATTACTTCTGTATAAGCTCAATAAATAGCTTTAATTCTAGTAATATGAATTTATCGTAAAATAAATAAATAAAATTAATTATGAAATCGTGTCGCCATCTATGAAGATATAAATTAACTAAATCAAATCAAATTAGAATATTTCTAGCTTGTGCTGCCATCTGCAGAATTATACAGAAACAAATAAAATTTTTGTAATATTTTTTGTAGAATAAATTAAGCTTGAATAACAATTTACAATTAATATTATATTTTTTATTTTTTGATTACAACAGATTTTTTATTATGCTTAATTAAATATAAACATTTTTTTAATCCACAAATTAATTTCAATTTAATATAGATTAAAATTTAGTGATTTTCTTATATTATTGTTTATAAATACACTCATTTTCAAAAATTAAACAGAAGATTTTCTAGCTAAAAAAAAAAAAAGGTAAAAAAATATGTTATATATTCAATTTATTGAAAGCACTCTTACATTTTCTACTATTATTACATTTTCTAGTAAATTTGTTACACTGCAAAAATTTATTTTTTTTTAGACAGGTGCATTATTAGAGTAGATTATTTAAAAAAAAAATTAATTTTTTTAAAGAAATAAACTTAAACTATTGTTGTTTTTTTCATTGCATTGTTTATTTAGAGGATTCCAAATAAATTACAGTATATTATTTTGTAATCAAAAGTGATCGCACATTTTGCTACGTGATTTTTATGTATATTGTTTTACTTCATAAATTGATTCAGATAATAAATCTTAGTTAATTACATGGGTAACTTCATAAAAAAAAAAAACTAGAAATTACAAGGAATAAATTTTCATCATTTAATTTCAAACTTTACGCATTTAATTATTCGATTTTATTGGCAATATTGAAATATTGAAAAAATTGTGATCCTCCTGGAAAACAATATCCCCTTTCCCCCCCCAGGTCCGGATTTAGATGAAAAGAGGCCCTAGACTATTCCACTTATGAGGCCCTTTCACCTCCCTATTTTTAAGATTGTAAATTACACGAGAGATAATAAAATACATCATTACTGGGATATATATCAATATGTTGTGATTGGTACTAATCTTTATAAAAAATGTGACACGGATAATAAATAAAAAAAAAGTCGAGAACACTTATTTGGACTTTTATTCTCAGCACCCTATAGAGTACCTGTAACAATAACTCATCAAACATAACACACAACATTTACAAAGAAACAAAATTCAAATAATATAAATATTTGACTACGAAAATAAAATATGCAATAAAAATTATCATATTTTCTATCAAATGAATTCAAATTCGATTCAGTGTTTTAGTGTTTACGTTTTTTAGAATAATGTAATTCTAATTTTGCTAACAATTTGAATCTAGACCCCTCTTGAACTTGAGGCCCTAGGCTGAAGCCTAGTTGGCCTATAGGAAAATCAGGCCCCTGCTTCCCCCCCTTCCCTTTCCTCCTATATATTCGTCAAGGACTCCTTTCGACATACTCCACAAAACAAAAAAATCCACAACCACTTTGTCATTTTAACATTATTCTTTTTGAAGTTTATTTTAATGTTCAAATCTACCATTAAAAATATTGTTATACTAAATTACATAATGTTTAATCATTGGTTTAATAGCAATTAACTTTTAACCACGCTATTGACATTTATAATGGCGGCATATATTGAAATAACCAATTGTGTTAATAATTTTCATATTACATATATTTTTGAAAATAGTCGCAATAACGTAATAGCCAATAAAAGACTTTTTGCCGGAAAAGCAAATGTTGTAGAGCAAACAAACAAAAATGCAATCGAGAAATATAATTATTACTGAATTAAATAAAATTTAAAGAAATGGGAGGGGAAAAGGGTTGTTGTATTAAAATGTAAAAGCCCAAATATAAAATAAAAATTAAAAAAAATAACTAAAAGTGTGTACACAATTTTTGATCTGAATTAGACTTTATTTTAAAATTCTTATACCATAAAATTGAATCTAAATTTCATATATTTCATGCAACAATTATTATTAATTACATAGTTCGGTTCAGTAGAATTTCAATATTTTCAGTGATTCAAAGGAAGCATTATAATCACAGGCAACTACAAAATAAGTTTAAAAAAAAAAAAAAGAACTCTTTTTTTAAAACGGCTTTTTTTTTTTTTTTTTTTTTTCCCCTTCCTCCTTTAATACCTTCTTAATAATCAGCAAAAATAGAATTATTGAAATCATTTGAAATTGAAATAATCTTTGAAAAATAAAAGGAAGTGGAGTGAAGAAGTGTAATTTGATTCTTTTTTTTTTTTTTTTTTTAATTTTAATGGAAAATTCTCCATTATTTTATAATTGAAATCAGAATGCTTGAAAGATTGGAAATTGTTTATTCATTATTTAATAAGAATCTACAAAATGTTATAATTCAATAGGGAAAAACAATCACATACTAAAAAAGGAACTCCTATATAATCCAACAAAGTGACTACAAATTCGTCAATAATCTTTTACATATATTAGCATGTAAGTTAACAGACAAACATAAAAGTTATTGCGAAATGAATAATCTGAATAATTTTTAAAGAAAGATTAATGATGTTCAAAAATTATTATGTGCGTAAATCATAATTAGATTGTATAATTATTATGAGGGTCTGATATACCATGAAACAATATCGACATTCATATCTAAAATATGCATATATTTATTTAATTTTCTAATTTCTTTATGAATTTTGTAAGATATAATAATCTACGTAAATTATGTTTTAAGTAGTTATTCTTTTTTCTTATCCCTCTTGGTAGACAACAACATCTAAACCAAGCCCAAGAACCCCTGTGGTCTCACGGAAGGAAGGAAAAGAGGGCTGCTACTGATGTGATGGAGCCCCCGTAGGTAGAAGTCTGACTTGACTCCGTGTCGCCGAAGGAGGAGGGCAGTGGCTTCGGGAAGAACTTTTAGGGAGAAACTACCCCGTATTTCCGTATCATATTCCCATACGAAAACCCGGAAAATTCCTATCAAGTAATAAGACTCACGAAGCAAGATGCTAAACATCGTAAGCGCCATTGAGTCTCTTCGAATTTTTTGAAACAGCCTCCAGCGGAAAATATTAAATAAAAAATTAAAACATTTTAAAGAAATAAATTAAAATCAGAAATTAAACATTTTAAAAATCTCTACTTTTGCAACACATGAATGCAAGCAAAATTATTACATATATTTATATATATATATATATATGTGTGTGTGTGTGTGTGTGTGTAATAATTTTGCTCTTTCAAAATTCTCGACCTATAACTAACAAATTCAGTTGCTAAACTAAAATCTAAGCTTTGTTCTGCAAGTGGTAACAGCCAATTCTAACTGCTGTACTTCTATAATTTATTGTTGACTTATGATTCTCAGCACTCCACCCTGCAAGATATTAAACAGACCGTTTTTAGGGATGTGTATACAATTTTGTTCACTCTGACTGCAGAAGCTTTTGAAGTTTCACAGCTAGCGAACATGGCATCCCGTTGTTGGCCAAGTTGGTCCCCAACACTTTGAATATCTTAATTATTATTAATAATAAGCTTTGCAAAAAAAAAATATAACTTTTATTTCTTAAAAATCCAACAGCTCTCTTATTGTTATTATATATATATATATATATATATATATATATATATATATACATATATAAAGTGAGGAAAAAGAGAGCATTAAAACTAAGAACTTCTGCACAGAAAATAAAAATTTAATTTCTAAAAAAGAAATCACATAGGCAAAAATTGAAAATTAAATTTCAATTATCTTTTTCTGTTTCATAACTCATAGATCATATCGCTTATGCCATCTTCAATATTTCGAGCAGGACTCGTGCCTTAGTGATAAAGTACGCCGCTGGTGAGCATTAGGCTATTACTACTACACTCACCACATCACTGTGCTTAGAGATGAGTTGCCCCTATACAGTTTGGGAATGATGTGGGTGAAAAGTCTGATCGGGCTCTGTGGTACTCTACGGTCATATGAGACCGGGATTTACGGCTTAAAGTGGATTCCGAACCCCTACAAACATCCATGGCACCGCCGGGATTCAAATCCGAAACCTGAGGTACCGAGCACCAGATACCAATCGGCCATCAGATCCCGAGCATTAGGGCTGAGGTTCAATTCACTGGCGGCATTTTTGTGGACACTGTTTTAAAAGAAGATTCGATGACGTTTGTGATGTTCATCATCTTGCCTCGCTAGTGAGACTACCTGGTGAGAGTTTTTCGCGTTTTCTCCCATTCGATACTTAAATGCAGAGACTTTAAATACTTACTTTAAAAATTCTCCAAGCAGGTACTGCCTAATCCTTCTTTAGCGACTTGGAGCCAAGTGGGACTTCTACCTACGGATGCTCCATCACAGCAGTAGCTGTCTCATTCTCTCCATCTATGAGTTAACTACTCATGGGGTGTCCGTCCCTCGCTGCCGGGTACTGAGGATTAGACACAACACAACAACAACATTTTTGATTAATATTTAATAAAAACTAAACCACGCAAAAAGTAGGCTGGGTCATCATATTTAGGAGTGATAATAATGTTTAGGTTGATAAAAACAAGGATTCATTGAAATACAAAATATTTAACAAAAAACAATTGGGTTTGAGTGAGAAGTGGCCTTAAGTTAGAACACGAGCATAAATTTCACTTATGGGCTTATTGGAAGCCAGAAGCTCTACAGGCCCCCTGGTACACGCCTCTATATATGCATATCATCTACTATAGAGAGATCATATAATATTTATCATTTGCTATACATAAATCTTTAGTATATATAGAACATTTTCAATAAATAGATCTACTACTATAATGTATAGATTATATGAATTAAATTGCTTATGTTGAATATTGCTAATGGTAAAACAAATGTAACTGGAATTGAATGAACAGATTTGAACTATAGTTTACTAATAACTGATTTCAGTTACTAAGACCATTACCTTTGTGTGGAACTTTCCTTTTAAAGCATTGTCACGACCATTAAATTGATTTGATTGAAGATCAAACTACTGAATATACAATTTGAGACGAAAGAATGTTTTGGTAATTAGTATTTAAGTAAATATGTTGTTCCCCCAGTTCGACAACGTAGAAATTCTTCGGAGCTTCATTTCCGAAAGACGAGAACCACCCTGCACTTCTGAAATGAAACCTTGTGTCGCTCCACCCAGAAGTCCTGCTGAGAATCCTACAAAAGAAAATGAACATGGCGGAAAAAAAAAACCCGAAAGTAAAAGGGAAAAAAATATATATGTCCATGTCCAACCATCAACCCAGCGGACCCCGACTGTCCGCTCGACTAATCCTTAGTGATTTGCGGACAACAGGACACGCATACCTAAACAAAAACGCCACAAAAAGGTTACTCCAAAAAAGAAAAAAGGAAAAAAAAAAGAAAACGAAGCATAACCGTTTACAGTTAGGAGCCCTGTTATATTCTTTTTGTTCTTCTTCTTTTCTTTCTTTCGTGGACCTATTCCTCGTTCGAAAATGACCACAATGAATCAATCAAGAATACCTGTAACCGCGCGACGAAATTGCCTCTGGTACCCCCTACCGCGACGGACCGTCGAAGACAGAACAAGATTTATGGAAAAGCATTCCGCTTTTTTCTTTTTTTAAGTTTCTTGTCTTGTAGCACACGTCTTATTATTATTATTATTTTTCTTTTCCTCTCAGTGAAAGTATGATTTTTTTTTTTATATATGGATTATTATTATTTTTTGTCTCTGTGTTACACGCACATGTTGTTGTCGAATCGGTCAGATGGCAGGCTGACTTCTGTGTTGTTGGCTTCTTTAAAAAAAAATAAAGAATTCCTTCTTTTTCCCTTCTGGTATTTTGTTGTTTACGACACAGGACCCGCTGGGATGATCTCTCTGCCTTGCGCATTTCTTGTCCTGAGGAGGAAATCGATTTTTAGGATTGATGATCGCCTAGATCTATCATTCTTCTGTGCCGCTCCGTTAGAGACATTTTAAGGTACTCAACTGTGAAGTTAATGCAAAAGACCTGGAGATAGCAGACATCTCATTACGACGACAATTTTCCTTGTTGATGCTCAGAGATTGCATCGCACGGTTTTGTTTCGGCAGTTAATGTCCATTGGAAAGTCGAAATAATAACCATTGCCGCATTCCTCATGTTGTCCCCCCATTTTCCAAAACATCTTAAATTAAATGAATGCTTAAAATATTTTCCAAGATAATAAGATAAGTTACTGAAGAATTGTTTTCAACGAAAATAATTTTGAAATATAAGTTTCTTTCAATTCATTATGCTTTTTTTTTTTTTTTTTACATTTTGGACAGATGATCGGAGACTTTTTCGAACAGTCTATCTGATAATTTTACGTGAAGGCAACTCATCTAAAACCTGGTTTAACTCTATTCTAAACATCCCTAATCAACCCAGGTTTAAAGCTGTTGCCCTTTTCAGACTCTGACGGGCCATGTTTGTTTGGCCAATCATCTTTTTCGAATGAAAATATTTCAAGGCTAAAATACATGCTCTGCAGTCTTGGAGAGGACATAGATTCCTCTCACCTTCCTGTCTGCCCTGCACTTGTTTGTTCTACTGTGTAGGGTCTTTACTAGAGGCTGGGGCCCTTATGGGCTAAGCATGTCACTATGTGATTTCCTTCGATTCTCGTTTTTGTTTTTATGTTCCTTGTGTTCTTTTTTATTTTATTGCTTATCGTAGCCGGCCATTGGAAATTAAAAAAAAATATATTGGATTCGCAATTGGGTTTATGTACAATGTTATCCATTTAAGTACATGACAAAAATCGTTTTTTTGCTTGCCAACTCAATATATTGGCGGGAGGATTCGAACAAGCCACTAACAAGTGATGAAAAGAGGACATTCCTTCCGAGAGGACTTTCAGGGGGTAATTGCCACACATTTGGGTGTCGAAAACTCAGAAACTCCACGTAAGCAGCATGTGTTTATGCTAGACGCTTATACACATTTTGAAAGTGACAGTCGAGTCTCATATATAAAAGCAGTGACTGCAACGTATGTTAACAGTGAATTCGTGCATGCTAGCTATGTTATCGTTGAGTTATGTGCTCAATTTATTTGAAACACAATTTATGTGTGGACCATTATGAAAAAAAATTAATCTTTTTAACAGTAATGGACAATAATAATATACAATTTTCTTGTTGTTGTTCTTTATAATAGACCTAAACCTAATAAACATACCATATTTATCATATTGCCATGGCCCGTTCTAATAGAAAAGAATGAAAAGCATTTTTTTTTTTTTTAATAAACGGCAGAATAAATAAGAATTAAATTAAATAATTCTAAACAAATAAAATGTCAACTCTAAATTTCTTTTCAATGTTCTTATAACCTAATTAATATATGATTAATTGCTTTCCTACATTATATTATATATAAAAATATCAAATTAAAGTAGAAAATTCTGTTTTGAAACGTACTTTTTAATATCAATACGTGCTACACATAAAAGCTTTCATTTCCGTAAAATATGATATGAATTTATTTTATACTAGATATTATAAAAATATATAGTACATATTCAGAAGAGTTATCTTTCTAAAAAAATATGAATACACATTAACTCTTTTTCTAGTATATTTTTTTTTAAATGGCAAGAGAAAAATTTTAAATGGCATAGAATGATATGATTTATAACCAAACAAATATTTTTAACCTAATTATTTAGATATCTATTATAAATGATATTCATAAGAAATATTAAATGATTGTGTTCTGCTGTCGATTTTTATGACGAATTGATATTGTGAATAAGACATATTCACTCATGTATATTTAAGATGCAATGCTTTCGGGGAACTTGAATTTCAAGAAATGTTGACATTTTTTATGAAATGAAATCAAGAGCATTTCAATGAAAACAGTTTCAGTTGAAAGATTTTTTCAATAAGTTTGAAAACAGGATTTCTGTAGATTCCCTAATTTTCTATCGTTATATTATATAAAAATAATTTTTCAAATTGAAAAAATAATAATAATTCATAACTTCTTTCTTGAATTGATAAATAAACAGTTTGTAAAAATATCATTATGCACAAACATAAAATCTTTTCTTTGAAAAAATACTATACCCTTCATACATACTCTAATACATACTACTTCCCTTAATACATACTACGTCCCTTAATACATACTATATTTTTCTTTGATACAATGGAATACATAAATTGATAACGACATACATAAAAAAAAAAAAAAAGAAAATAGAAATCAGACTTATTCCAGACAGATTTTACTATTGCAGCAATTGCCGCTAATCTCTTCGAACCAGAAAAACACTTACTAATTCTACCACAGTATCCAAACATCGTGACTTAAACACGTCAGCATTCATCAATGAAAGTTTTATTTTTTTTATTTTTTTGCGACTCCTTTTCAGCTACTTGGCAATCACGTATTATTTTTTTACAATACCGGGGTAGGGGGAGGGGGCAAATAGAGCAATACACCACACACCAAACGCATCACAACAAATCCGTTATCTCTAAAGCGTTTTTTTTTTTTTTTTTTTTTTTTTTTTCTGAACGTGTCCGGTTTACGCTAACATCCTCATTCCAGCAATTTTTGTATAATTCAGGCAACATTATCCCACTTAGGTAAAAAAACAAGGCAAAAAAAAAAAAATATTGGGGGGTCTTTCTCAAAGAATGAGAAAATTCGCAACATTCTTACTCTAATTCGAACACTGGCGCCCACGAAAAAATCGAAGTCGAGCAAGGGTGGTCGGTGTGTTTCTTGTGGTGTTGGTGGTTTCCTGAAATCAGTCACAGTACAAATCGGCTGCGATATTTTTTTTTTTTTTTTTTTGCTCCCCCTACCAAACGATAATAGGGGCGTCGATATTCACGCTACCCACCGTCTGCCGCCACCGCCGCGTTTAGAAATTGTTGTTTCTGCGAACACAGGTAGCTGCAGCGACTTCGTGACCATTCGGTTTCAGGCCCATTCGAATGGGTTGGAATATCTTACAACAGAGCACTGCAAACTTTGTGAATACTAAATGGATCCGCATTGTGGTAGAGTGTATGATTAATACAATAGATTTCAATTTCTGATGAAATATAGACACTGTTATAAAGTCTTGATGCTTTAATCTCACTTCTGCCACGTGATTCAATTAACCAAAATCGACTGATATAGAAATTAAATGTAATCCTTGAATATCATAACATTTTAGAAGAGTTTTTATTATTAATATTATTCATATAAGCGGTGATTTCAGGATTCTTTATTATTTGTCAAGGGAAATTTTCATTTATATAAAATTTTTAACTTAATAAATACAACGCGTTATTGTATGTTTTAGAAATATATTGCAACTAGCACTTATAAAAGGGCTTCAGAAAATAAAACTTATTATTAACTCTTTTATTTGGATTCACATCTGTTTAGGCAGCATCTTTCAGCTCTACCTTCTAATTGAATAGTTTTCTTTTCTTATGCGACATTGCAAATTTTCAATAGATAACAGGGTGGAATTGAACGAAAGTTCAATTCCACCCTGTTTCTATTGTTATCTGTTATCTATCCTGTTATCCACCCTGTTATCTGTTATCTATTCTATCATTTCTAAAAGAAATTGAACAAATAACGTTATCTTATAAATATTTTTCATCTCTCCTATACTACATCTAATCCGCCTAAACTTCTCCTGCATATATCAGGATTGACATGGAATAAAAAGGACTGATTTCTATTTCCTTACTCATCCACTATCAACCAAAACCAGCTTATGACCCTTTTGGTGACAAACAGGAACTCTCCGAATTTCTTTGTCCCTAAACTGTGATTTACCCAGAACATTTTTATTACCAATAAAATCGTAATTCCCAATTTTTGTTATTTTTAAGCAAAATTTTTAGTGGTTACGATTCATCAGTCTATTTATGAACAGTGCAATAGTTATAAAAAATAATGACAGCCTTAAGAAATTAGCTAAAAACGAAAAGTCGCCAAACTGGCATCAAAGCTAACTAGATAATTTTTAAAGAATATTGGTCCAATTTTGAAAAATCTGAGTTGATGTAGATAGTTGATTAGAATAATCCTAGCCAATTTCGGTGAATTTGGAGTAAACACACAAACTTACGGATGGACACACACAAACTTTGAGAAATATGTATTGCAATAACATCATCCTCATTATCATCATTGGTGCAAAGTCCTATGGTGGGCTAAGGCCTTCTGTCTACTGGCGTATTTCGAGACAGGAGATGTTTTCTTTTTACGGGGAAGGGTTGTCAGCCCTATGCCCAACAGTTATATTAGACTGGGAGCTACGATTTAAAGTGGATTCGAACCACCACAAACATCCATGACACAGCCGGGACTCGAATCTCTAGCACCGAGCGCCAGAGTTCTAATCACCCTCAGCCCCATTGCAATTATATGCAACACAAAAATCATTTTAATCAACTACTCACATATTTTAATAATTTTTAAAAGCATTTTTTAAATTATAAAAAAAAAGGTAGAAAAACTTTCGAATAAATTTTAATACAAATTTTTAAATTTAATTTTATTGAATTACTGCACCATAAAAAGACACTTAATTTTTTTTTTTTTTTATTTTATTAAGTTAAGTTAAAAAATTTAAAGATTAGGAAAATCAAAAAACAATATTTAAAAAATATATTTAAAAAAAAATGTCGACTTCAAATGTCAAAGGTTAAATTGTGCAGCTAGTCTACGAAAAGACTCAGCAATCAACAAAACATCATCAGCTTAACTTTTCAACAGATGTAAATTTTATTTATTTATTTATTTTTTTTTTTCCTAGAACATGCTATCAATTTTGATAAGGAATATGAATTTGAAAACTTTTTCAAATCTACACACAACATTCTCAGAAATTAAAACAAAAAGGAAAATTCCTTTTATATATGCAGTCATCCTCTTTTGAATTTCATTAATTAGCTATACAAATGAATCTTATGTAGCGAAAAATGGGAAAAAGTATATTAGAGTAAATGCTTACATATATATTGTAAAGGTGTTTCTAGTATTATTATTTTAAAAGAGAAGGAAGGATAAAGGAAAAGAGAGAATATATATATATATATATATATTTCTAATGTAGTTGGCAAACACTTAGACAGTTGTCTTGAAGCCTTAAGGCATCGCTACACAGACAATAGTCACTTAGCTTTACCAGGAGGTGAATGTAGCTTGAAGATAAGCTACAGAAGCGGAGTCACAATAAACTCACAACGCTCTACGATCATGTAGACAGGTACCTGCGGTTTAAAAGGAATTCCAAACCACTACAAGCATCCATGACACCGCTGGGACTCGAGCCGAAACCTGTGATATCGAGCGACAGAGCGCTGGCCACTCGATCATCAGGGTCTTTACTATTCGTTATAAAATCACTTTTTCTGATATGGACTTAAAGTTATAAAAATGCTTCCGTTATTGTTTATGTTTTTACATTGTTTAACTAGAAATAAATCTCATGATTAACTGTATTTTTAATTTGATTCTATTGTTGATAATCTTAACACTATATAGAAATACAGTAAAAGCAAATTGTAATTATTGCTGGAACGTTACATTTGGAACGTGTTTTTATACACTTTTTTTTGCAGATTTGAGATTGACATTTAATAATTAATTCTTTTTTTTTTTGCAGATTATGTGTATGAGATTTTTCGAATCTACATTTTTAATGTGAAGAACTTTGTCTCTTATGAATGGTGGCTTATTTTGAAAATATAAGGGTGGAAACAATTATAAAAAGTCGAAATTGCATAAATCCCTTACTCCAACTTACTATATACATTGCCAGCATTTTTAATTCTGAAAAATAATTTGTACTCATCTCGTTTCTGAAAGAAGTACTGGTGAGCGCGTTTCTTCATTTCACTTCTTCTTCACACCCCTTTTTTTATGCCCGACCACAGAAGCCCACTCTGACCATCACGACGTTTAGAGGTCCGCAAGTCTGGCGGTGGCCTGGTGTAGACAAATCACGGCCGCGCGGAAAGAAGAGGGAAAATTAAAAGAAGTGCTGGGGTGGCCAGGGGGGTTGAGGCAGAACAAAAACGTGCGCCGTCTCCCGGATTTCGCGGCACGAGGGTTGGCACACCTTTCCTAGGGGTCAACTCGCGTGATGCTCGTGACCTGGCCACACGTCCCTTTCTCTCTCTGTCTTTCGGCCGCCTGCACACTCACCCGCAACATCGCCGCATGGGTTGCTACATTTGGCGATCAAGCGCCACGAATGGGAAACACTTTAGAAATAAAGTATGAAATTCGGAATGAATCATTAATAATTTGAGTACTACTAGATTGATAGGAGTGTCGAGTACCTATGCACGCAGTGCACATCTGCTCGGAATTCAAATATAATAAAACAAAGTATCACAGAATTAGCAGGAATTTAAAAAATTAAAGCAAACAGTTAATAGGAGGGAAATAAGTTAATAATAATAATAATAATAATAAAAGGTTAAGGGGAGGGAACTAACTAATAGGTGACAAATATAAGCAATATAAAAATACATAAATGCACAATAGAAGCATATAAATAAGTAAATACATAACATACATATAAACACAGATATAATGGAAATAAATAGAAAATATAGATATATAATCACAAAAATAAAAATTTAAGGAAACAGAAAACATACGAACAGCATTTGAAACTGAAATATATTTTGAGTGGTTTTTAGATTTTTTTTTTTTTTTTTCTATATTTGCGCCATACTTTTTAATAAGGATAAATGTCGTTATCTAGCCTTTAATAATTGTTTAATGTAATTTAATTTTCAAATTGATATGTGTGTTTAGTTTATTTTTTAAAAAGTGATTATTTTATGGAGTATTTAAATAATCAAGATATTACTCTCAAAATAAAATCTGATTCATTATTTTCAACTAATTAACATACCTATTGAAAATAAATAAATATTTATAATGTATATATATATATATATTTATATTTATATTTATATATTTCAATTTTATGGCTTAATCATCCATTCTATTAATTCTGGTAGTTTCTTGATATTTGCAAGAGATGTAAGCCACACAGTTTGAGAACCACATAACTTCAAAAAGGTTAGTAAATAAATATGAAAATTAATAATGTATCATTATAATAACAGTGAGAATATAAAATCAAAAATGTGAATTTGAAAGGCAAATGAGTAAATTTCATTTACGAAAAAAAATACGATTGGCTTCCTAAAATGTATCAAAGAAAATAAGTTTTGAATGGTTTCAAAATAAATGAATAATAATGTGTCGTCGTTCAAAATGGATGCCTCTTTTTATGTACATTACTTCAATAAACTAAATGCAATACCTGTTTTGTTACCACCCAGAATCCCTCATGTACTCCTTCCACCTTATTTATGCAAAAGTATTTTATGCCATTTTATTATTTGTTCGCATCAAGTGAATATTTCTAAAAATGTACAAACACTTCACATTTTTCTTCCTCATTTATTTTAAAGTGAGTCATAAGGCCATAAAAATGTGGATAAAGTATAATGTAAAACAGAGTAAACGGATCTGTACGACAACAAAAGGATTCTTTTAACCCCATGACCAATCATTGTCCGCATTTCTCACATTACAAAAATCTCTACAATATATCCTGCACAAGAGAAACCAGTATCTAAAGATAAGCCACATGTCAAACACCAGCTGTCCCCCTGACCTTGGCTTTTGAAGTTGAAAAATAAACCCCTTTATCTATCCTTAAGAGTGAGACCCCCTGAACGTCGTAAATCATTGATGAGCTACCAAAACTCTACCCAAACTCCAAAGAATTTCGCATGTATTGAGCTTTTATCCCAACTAAAGCGAACAATTGGTAGGCGGTGCTGCAAGTTCATATATTGAAATAGAGACGTGACACAGGCCATCCATGAATATTGACTTCACAGTGATTTATGCAGTTAACATTAAATTGCATCCACATAACTGATCATTCTTAAGGATAGATACAAAAATGGAAAGTAAAATTCATGTACAAAAATTAACATCTCCCCTTCTCTCAAATCGACTTCAGTTTGCATTTGTGGGCAACGAAAATGTAGTGTAAGTATGTATTACTGTAGCAGTAGCTGCGTACGCTGTGGTACTGTATATGCATGTTACAAACTCAAATTATACGGTTCATTTTACTTCTAGTTGTACAAAACTTCACAATAATGGCAGAGGAAACAGTGTTTCTCTCGATCACCCAACATATGGCACATAAAGTAAAGCAATTGCGGACAACTTTTATCCGATAATCATCAATAAAAACGTATTAAACTTTAAATGAGAAAGGAAGAGACGTCAACAACAAAAAAAAAATTTAAAAAAAACAAAAAACACAGTAGCTTTTAGTTAAAGGTGGGGGAAATAACGTTTTGATTACTATTGTACCAGAACTGAGCTCTTGAAAACTTCCTATTTCACTTACTTTCACCTTTCTGACATATTCGTCAAAGACTGATAACGTTAGTAAGTAACACAGGGTGAGTCTATACAGAAATACCACAGGCCAAATAGAAATTTAGTAGATTAGGTAGACAAGATTTCAATTAATATAAACTAAAACAGTACAGTATTCGAATGTAATATCGAACAACTTAATTTTTTTAAATATTGGTGGGACTAAGGAACCAATCATGTATGTCAAGGAAACCCTGCAAGAAGATGACGAAAGAGCAGCACACTGCCTTCCGTGAGGACTTTAATGGATAACTTGTAGCGTATAGAATAATCTCAGAAACTTCTTAACAGTCAGCCTAATTATCGATACGGAAAGCTTCATAAATGTTGCCACAATTGCCATCAAGTCCAATCGTTTCTAAAAGCAGAGGTTGCAACGGACGGAGTCCTCTTGCACGTAACTACGCATGTTATCACTGGGGCACAAATTGATTCTAAAGAGACGGGCTTCTAAAGTGAAGGTACTGTTCTGTTCGAGTCTCAATAAGCTACAGGTTTATGTGCTCCGATGTGATTAGCTGAATCTATAAGCTGGAAAATCCTTCCACTAGATTTTATGGAGCACTTGAAGAGTGCACGCTGCACACCTGACAAGGTGGCACATGTCAGCAATGCTGACTGTCAAAGTGATGTTCCAGCATAAAAAAAGGTCAATTTGTGTAGAGAATATTTGCAATGGGGTAAAGGCTTTATAACCAGGACGGAAGTCGTCTGAAAAAATTCCGACTCCCGACTCTTTACTATAATTTTATGCATTATGATCTTTACTAATAGATTTAGAAAAATTTGTGGAATAAATCAAAGATGCTTACTGAACTAATATATCTATAGAAACAGTTTTTACATGACAATGTATTTTTAAAGATTTAAATGTGTAGTACTATCCCTCACTTAAAAGACATTCTTGCTTACCAAAAATATATGTCCTATTAAAAAATAGTACTGAATTAAAAGGTATTAAAATATTATAGAGTATTTTAAAACAAACAAAAGGAATTTTTATCATAAAGATGTTTTTACTAAGTAACATATTAATGTATTATTATGATAATAGCTTCTATATAGCATTTTTTCGGTGTTGATTCAATATAGTTTTTTTAAGCTTTTGGGCACTCAATATTTATCTAGTTTGTTAGTAACTTACTATCTTTACTAATGTATTTATTGAAGATTAACGAAACTGGAAAATTAAAAATGGAAAATAATAAAAATCCGAAAAGATTCGGGAAACGAATTTTCGAAAAAAAATGCACGATTCTCCATCTCTGCTTATTTTGTAGCATGCAGCCTTAAAATAAAAATAAAAAAAACTACCACAGTTGTAATTCGATAGTCATTGTGATAGCATGTGAAAAATTGCATGACAAATGAGTTGCCTGACGGGAGTTTTCTGGTGTTCTTTCGTACTATTCGCCCAGTTGCGTTTTAGAAAAGATTCAAATAACATAACCTCTATTTTTATTTATTATTTTTTTTTTTTTTTTTTAACTGTTGTAGTTTTGGATGGATTGTGCACGACTGGAAATCTTACAAGTGTCCTCTGCCCCTTTACGCCAAATCGTTTGATGCAAACTGTTTCGCTCAGCAGGTAGGAAGATGTCATCGGTAGGGGGAGGGGGGAGGAAGAATCCACGAAACCAAACGACCTCGAAAGTTATCGCTTCTGTTCACAATACAAACTTATAAATTCATATTTCTTTGGCTTCCCGCGGCTTCATATCATGCTTTCTCAGTAGCTGACAAGGGTGTTTCATTTAGCTCGACGGGGGATCCTATCTCAAGGTGTATCCTCCCTAAGGGGTTGATCATCAGCTCATTAAAATTTATTTCCTTGAGTCAACCATCGATATTCGTCTGTCGTTGATGTGACAAAAACATGTGCACTCAAGAACAAGGAAAAAGTATCAAATATTTAAATGGGTTTAAAAGTGAACATGAGATCTACACGATTTTCTTCCCTAAGAGAAAAATACTATGGCATGGTAAAATTTCAATGATAAAATTCTATGGTAAAATCCTATCCACCATAAGTTCTTATAGTAAAATTCCGTGGTAAAATATTATCCTCCATAAGTTCCTATGGTAAAATTGCATAGTAGCTAGTGAGGAGAGACACATGTTTGATTCTACTGAAGGAGTGCATCACAGTCACTGCTTTGAAAAATGAATGGTGCTAATAGTAATAGTGGCTGTGAACTTTGAATCGATCATTTATTTAACTAGATAGATTGTAGATTGTTTTCAATATAATCCACAAATGCTGACAGTCCCTCTTGTAGTTCCTCAGAAAATATTATTTTCTTATATACAATACTAAAGGACGACGTTGACTCACGGAAGAGGTGTTCACTGTCAACATTCTAATGTCACATCATTATTCTTGTTTCAGGTTCCCCAGTGATATTGACGTAGCTTGGAATTGCAATTGACGTTGAAGAGGTTGTCAAAACCAATTCCAGCAAATTCTAAAAAATAGAGATCATAATACATATACCACGTATTAATTAATTACGGTTAAATACGCTTAAATTAATTTCCATATGTAAATTAGGAATTTAAAAACATGGCGAAAAGGACGTAAGAAATATACCACTACGAAACGAATAACACAATTCATATTTTTTAAACATAAGAGGGAAAAGAATGAGTAAGCTTGAGATGCTTGATTGTTATATGCAAAATGGCACACAAAAAAAAACCACTTATGTGTTATTGTTTGCTGCTAATAAATTAATACAAAATATTTTAAATAAGGAAATACAACATCAATTGGAATTATTTTTTGATTATGTTATTTTTAATTGCAGGTGTGCGATATTGATAAGAAACAATTTATGCGACAATATCATAATTGTCTTAGCGAATAAAGTCTAACATCATAAATGACCAAATACTCAATCCAGGAAAGAGACTTCCCAAAATGATATAATCAGTATTTATATCAACTGTAATCATAACAATCTTGCCAAAATAACCAAGGTGCATTGCCAACTCTCGCCAAATCTTTTCAATATTTCACCAACCCTCACATTGACAGTGTGCTATTGAAGACTAGACAGTTTCCAACAGTAAAATACTTCTCGGTGAAGGAGGAAAAAGTCAGAGCATTGCGAATTCTTGGTGGGGGTGAGTGGGGGTCGAGCGCGTGCGGCCACTTATGAAGAATGGCAGCGACGTTCTTTCGTGCCAAGGAGTGGCGAACAATTGGCGAGGGTCGTGCAGCGAGGGTGGAGCAGTCGGGCTTTTCTGGTATTGAATGAGCCCCCGACCCCTATTAATAAATTGAGCGCGAAGCGGATATGCTGGCCAGAAACCATTGCTCTACCGCGCAGACGATTATTTCAAGCGCCAAACGATAAACGAATGCTGTCCATCCCTTTCAACTTTTTTTGGAGTGAATATCCAGCTGAGTGGGTTGAGACAAACAAGGGGCGGATTCAGAAGGGCATTACTAACTTTGGATAAAAGGGGGGGAGTCTTTATTCTTTTCCTTTTTTTCCCCCAGTTAAATTTTTATATAGTACTCATCCAATCTAATTTCAGAGAACCGAAACTTATGTTCCATTTGAACTGTATTCAAAATAGATCATCCACTTTTTCAATCCTTGCCTGAATTTCAACATAGGCATTGTATTTCAGACTATGAAATTCGTCAGAAGTCTTTAAGGTCTGCTCCAAAAGAAATTATATATAGGGAGATAAATGATAGATAGATAGATTGCATTTGGTAAAATATAATTTTATATTTTAAACTACAGATTGTTTGCCTTTCCTTTTCACTCCAATAATATTTTTATTTTTTTTTTTTAAATCGAATAGTAACACTTTTTGCTTTTGCAATACTTTTTTTTATTTATATTTATAATTAATTTTATTTCCTATCAAGGTTAGCAAAATAAATACCTTAATTCTGTTTTGACGAATTTTTTATGTCAAATGCACTACCATTGCTTTGAAAACCTAAGACAGTTATTAAAGGTCATGTCGGCAATTAGATTACTTGGTTGGAATTTTCCAGGTTTTTTCCAGTATGACACAAGCAAAAGTGGACTATGGAAAACCTTCCAGAAAAATTGAGTAGGAAAAGATGTCTTTCATTATAAGATAAGTCTTGTAAAAATTGAATGGAAATCATTCAAAATTTGATCATAAAAAGGATTTTTGAATACATTGAAAATATTATATTTTCTGTAGGGTTTTAATTTCGCAACTGAAATCCTTCCTTGCTTTCCTGCAGGTTAGCATGAACTTTCCAACACATGTTGAGTTTCTTATTCCTTTAACATTCTTTTTCCTAAATTCGCAATGTCATTTGACTGTTAAAATTACACACGTGAATTTCTTACAGAAATTTCAATACCACCTTACTAAGTTCTGTCAACATTACAAACGTGAATCGATCACGAAAATGGGATGATCATCACGGTAAATCGATCACGGAAAATGTCATTCGACTGTTAACATCACAAACGTGAATCAATCACGGAAATTTCCAACGTCATCTACTTCCTAAGTTCTGTTAACATCACAAACGTGAATCGATCACGGAAATTTCAACAGCATCATCTAACTTAACAACACAAACGTGAATCGAAGTTCAACAGCATCTCACTTCCTAACTGTTAACATCACAAACGTGAATCGATCACGGAAATTTCAACGTCATCTACGTTAACATCACAAACTGAATCGATCACTCAACAGCATCTACTTCCTAAGTTCTGTTAACAACACAAACGTGAATCGATCACGGAAATTTCAACGTCATCTACTTCCTAAGTTCTGTTAACATCACAAACGTGAATCGATCACGGAAATTTCAACAGCATCTACTTCCTAAGTTCTGTTAACAACACAAACGTGAATCGATCACGGAAATTTCAACGTCATCTACTTCCTAAGTTCTGTTAACATCACAAACGAATCGATCACGAAATTTCAACAGAAAGTTCTGTTAACAACACAAACGTGAATCGATCACGGAAATTTCAACAGCATCTACTTCCTAAGTTCTGTTAACAACACAAACGTGAATCGATCACGGAAATTTCAACGTCATCTACTTCCTAAGTTCTGTTAACATCACAAACGTGAATCGATCACGGAAATTTCAACGTCATCTACTTCAGTTCTGTTAACAACACAAACGTGAATCGATCACGGAAATTTCAACAGCATCTACTTCCTAAGTTCTGTTAACAACACAAACGTGAATCGATCACGGAAATTCCAACGTCATCTACTTCCTAAGTTCTGTTAACATCACAAACGTGAATCGATCACGGAAATTTCAACGTCATCTACTTCCTAAGTTCTGTTAACATCACAAACGTGAATCGATCACGGAAATTTCAACAGCATCTACTTCCTAAGTTCTGTTAACAACACAAACGTGAATTGATCACGGAAATTTCAACGTCATCTACTTCCTAAGTTCTGTTAACATCACAAACGTGAATCGATCACGGAAATTTCAACGCCATCTACTTCCTAAGTTCTGTTAACATCACAAACGTGAATCGATCACGGAAATTTCGACGGCATCTACTTCCTAAGTTCTGTTAACATCACAAACGTGAATCGATCACGGAAATTTCAACGCCATCTACTTCCTAAGTTCTGTTAGCAACACAAACGTGAATTGATCACGGAAATTTCAACGTCATCTACTTCCTAAGTTCTGTTAACATCATAAACGTGAATCGATCACGGAAATTTCAACGTCATCTACTTCCTAAGTTCGTTACTGTCATTCGACTGTAAACATGGCGAACGGGAATCTATTCCAGAAATTTCAACATGTACAATATCTACTTCCTAAATTATGTCCTAACATCCCAAACGTGAATCGATCGCGGAAATTTCAACATCATCTACTCCTTAAGTTCATTACTGCCATTCGACTCTTAACATCACAAATGGGAATCTATCATGAATGTCTTCTTTGGTAATTGTAATTAATTGATTTAAAATGAGGTTTCTGAAAAAGACTCCCAAATAACGAAACAAACAACCCAATTTGAGTTGGTGAAATTCAAAAAAAGAAGAAAGAATCGGTTTTCGGTTCGGAATCAGGGTCTACAGAAGTCAAAGGCTAAAACCACCGACTTTAAAACATTTTTCGCAATTCAAAGAAATTACGTTAACCTCCACTACAATTAAGTCACAAAACAAGCCAGCAATAAACAATAACTCCCTGAAACGGATTCAAACCCCAACAACCCCAAAAAAAGCCAAACCATTTAAAGAAAGTTCAGCAGGTGAATCGCAATTTCTGCGCCTTATTTTTTAATTTTTTTGAGGTGGAAAAAGATAACATTTTTGGCAACTCCTCCCCTCATTAAAAATTTGGGGAAAAGAGGACTTTTTCTTGAAAATCGCTAAGGAGTATAACTAGGAAATAACAGTTTTTATAATTATTATTATTTTTTTTTTCTTCTTTGAATAAGCATGCAGAAGGGAGGTGAATTCTTTTAATGCTCATTCCCCTATGACTACTTTCTTATTTCTGCTGCGGCTTGTTATTGTTGCAGGGCGGAGTGGGGAAGATATGGATTGTATGGGGGAATTGAATCACGATCATTCCAGAGGATTGGTAACTCACTCTTAAACACCCCTCGGGGCAGAGCAGGTGATTTTAGAGGGTCTTCCACAAATTGATGCAGTCGATCTGTAAACATTCATTAAAGTGTCCACAAAATATTGACTGTAAATAGATGTTCATTTTATTCTGCTGGCAACATACAATATTGTGGGTGTGATTCTATGATGAGATTTGAGAAGACAATAATTTTTTTTTTTTTTTTTAGAAGAATTTCTAATATGAAATTGTTTTGAGATATTTGAAAAGGATTCAAAAGTTTGTAATTTAAGGAGCTTAATATTTAATTGAAAAGAAATTTTTAGCATTTTTTTATATTAATTTTTTTTTTTCTTACTATTTTTGTACACTTATAAGAAGTCTGAAAATAAAAATAAAAAACTTATATTCAATGCAAAATTTTTTTTCTAATGCAGCTGGCAAAATACTTTGACAGTTATCTTCGTGCCACAAGAAAGGGCTGCACATCTGTTATTCATTTAGTACTACCCAAAAGGGGCACGTGTAGCTTAAAAATATGCTACGGACGCGAATAACACTACCCTCACAATGCTCTACGATCCTATTAGACCTGGACATACGGTTTAAAGTGGATTCCGAATGGATCTTAGATTAAAGTGTATTTTGAATTACGGTTTAGTGGATTAAGAGTAATTCCTTATTAATACTCAAATGGCACCACCGGGACTCGAACACAAAACCTGTGGTACCGAGCACTAGCCACGTGGCTAAATATGGACAGAATTATTTTATAGCTCTAATTTTTAAGTAAACATTCACATACATTCATCAACATATAGAAATATATAGATATTCACATACATTGATAAAACATTCACATACATTGATCATTTATCATATTATTGAAAAGATCTCTTATTTTTTTATTTATTTTTTTTTTTTTTTTATTTATTTATTTTATTATTATTTTGCCATTTCCTACTGATAAACAGTGTAAATTGTTTTTTTTTTTTTTTTTTTTTTTTTTAATAAGACGAAATTACATTCTTAAAAAACTTTTATAATGATTTTTTTGTTTAATAAATCTTACTGCCGCCCGATAATTAGAAATGTGTCTATAGTAGACATATTTTACTATATTAAAAAAAGGGTGGGGTGTCGGTCTAAAAGATTCCTGAGTCTTTTTTTTACACCGACTCCAAAGCAATAACTTACGACTTATAACTCTTTTCGTAATTTTATGCTCCGATCTTTACTTAGAGGAATGTGCAAATTGAATTCAATGACTTTTATTAAACTAAACTATTATTGAATTTTATTCTATAATTTTTTATAGATTATTATTAATAAAAAACAATTTTTTTTTTCCCAAAGTATGTCTTATAAGTTTTAAAAGCGTAGTATTTGAGCTCACTTATAAAGCATCCTTGTACTCAAAATTTACTTACAAAATACATACATATATATATATATATATATATACAAAAAAATGTTATCCGATGCAAAAAATAGCAGCACTAATTAATAGACAGCGAAGTATTATAGAAACGCTTAAGACAAACAAAAAGAAAATGGTACATTTTAATCACACAAAAAGAGGCTCCATTTGTAATAAATTAAATCTTTTTTGTTCTTAATAACAGAGGAGCTTCTACAAGATCTTCTTTCATTGTTCATCAAAGATATCTTATAGTATTATAAGATTCAGTACTAAGAAAATTCTCTCAACACTGACTTGATTTGTTGGTAACTATCTTTACTATTGTATTATTGAAGGATACAATAAAATTGTTTCCTTAATATTTGGTTTCAGCCGTAACTCTGAATTATGGAAAAATTAAAAATATTTTTATAAGGTAATCGGGATTTGGGATTTTAAACCTATTTTCTGACTTTGGCTCTTCAAAATTCTTGACTTTCATCTACACTGAATTCACCGCTACTAATTACGTTGCTTACTTGGTAGCACGTAGCCTCAAACCGACTCCGCCTCCCGACAACCATGCTTGACTCCGACTACCCACCTCTGTTAAAAGAGAGAGAGAAAGACGAATTATAGAACAAACTTATAAGCGAATAAAGAAAAAAATTCTTTTTCAAAATACTTTTATATGTTTTAAAATATTATTAGAAATTAGCACATTAAACTTAAAACTCACTGAAGAATATATTATTATATCGTGTTTTGTAGATCTTTTTTATTTTCTAATGAAGATTTATGTATGAAACAAAGTTAGTTTTTGTTTCCATAAATGATTTGAATGAAAATTACTATAAAACACCAAAGTTGAGGAAATATTATTAATATCTGAACAGATTTTCAACATTCTTTTTGCAAAATTGTGAAAAAAAAAAAAAAAAAAAAAAATCATCATTATATAAGCGTGCAACAAACATTCCTCCTCTTTGGTATTTCTTCACCAATTTTAAATTGGACCATGAAACGTTGTTCAACAGCTATTATTTCACCTTTTGATCCCACGTGATTTTCTTCCCCCTCCCCCAATTCTACTTTTAAAGGGGGGGGTTGACTTAATTCGGTTTTCAGGATCTCATCCAGAAGTGGTTCGGTACCTCACGCATATTTGTTATTTTGGTTAATGGGGAGAGTTTTCTCCACGTGCCTCCCTGCGTGTCATTTTACGGGCACGGGGATCGCACGAGTTCACGCGCGCGCTGCGTGATTGTTTCGAAGAGGGAAGGGGCGATAACCAGACCGAATGCCAGAGATTTTTTTGGAAATGGCATTATCGTGAAACAGAAGGAAGATGGGATTAAAGATTGCAGGGATGATTGTTTTGTATTTAATGATTTTACACATAGTAGTTCAAGATTGCCGTTCTTTACATGGGCAGTCTTTTTTGTCTGGCTCACCAGAATAAAGCGTTATCTTTTATGAAAACTCATTAATACTAAACTATAAGTAATAGAAAAGGTAACTGAAGTGCTGAATTCTATATATTCATTGT